>JANAVB010033220.1:11773224-11785724 GCA_029216955.1 Iris pallida
GTTTTTGCAGAACGATACGAATTCATGAGACCTGTACTCCCCATCTCGATCACTTCTTATTCTTTTGAGTTATTTTCCAGTCTGCCGCTCAGCTTCGGCTCTGAACTCCTTGAACTTCTCGAATGCTTCATTTAGCCTTCAGCAATTAGACGAATGCATACTTAGAGAAGTCATCGATGAAGGTTATGAAATACTTCATCCCCGCCTTTGTAGAGAACTGTTTGAAGTCACAAATATCGGAGTATACCAACTCCAAAAGATCTGTACTTCGATTAACCCAAGGAAAAGGGTTTCCTTGTGATCTTTGTTTGAGCACAAACTTCATATTTCTCTACCTTACCCCACACTTGGAGATAAGCCCTAGACTAGACATTAGTTTATTCGTTTACAATAAACATGCCCTAGTCTATTATGCCACAAGTCAAAAGTATAAGCAGAAGGAGTAATTGCATTAATAATATTGGACTGATTTACAAGCTAAATTTTGAACATTCCTTCAGTATAAAAAGGTTTTCCAAAATATGTTCCCTTGATAGACATTACCATCTGGCCAGTATTGATGTCCATCCTGAGGCCTGCATTGCAGAGTAGGCCTCCTGAGATCAGGTTCTTGGCGATAGCAGGTACGTGCTTCACGCCTTGAAGCATCAGAGACTTGCCAGAAGTAAGCTTCAATACCACCATCCCAATCCCGAGCACTTCAGCTTGTGCCTGGTTCGCCACCATAACAACTTCAGAAGTAGGTGTGTAGGTGGTGAACCACTCCTTGCAGGAGCAGACATGGTAGGTGGCTCCAGTGTCAATCCCACCAGTCAGAGTCAGTCCCTACCACATCAACCTGTGCAATCATAGCAACAACGTCACTGATCGTAGATACCTTGCTAGGCTCTTCTTGCTCTGATTGCTTGGTCTTTGCTTACATTCATTCTTGAAGTGGCCCTTCTTGCCACATTTGAAACAAGCTAAATAGGACTTTGGCTTTTTGCTTGAACAAAGTTCTTTTAACTTTCAGACTATCAGGGTCCTTCTTCTTGCTGTGGGAAGCCGTCTGCTTTTCCTTTGGTTCCTTGGTATGAACCAGATTGGCGTTAGCCAATTGCTTGGACAGTGGGTCCACTTTCAGTTGAGCCTGCATCTGGTCCTCAACATAAAGTTCTTGCAAGAGATCTTCAAGGTTGATCTCAAGCCTCTTCCTATGCATGTTTGCATAGAACTTGCTTACCCAGAGGGGAGATTCGAGACAATCCCTCCAACAACAAACTTGTCGAGAGGGGCATCGCCGCGTCTTCCACTTCTGTCGTAGTTTCAGAAATTCCTTCACCTGCGGCAGCATGGACTTCTCGTCCTCAAAGAGACATTTGTGATATTTTCAACCATAAATATCTTGCTCATGTTCTTGTCTTCTTCGTACAGTTTCTTAGAGACTCCCTTATATCTCTGTCAATAGGTTTCTTACTGTAGGATTCTGCTAGGGAATCCTCTATAGCATTCCGGATAAGCAGCCTCTAAATGCTATTCTCCCTTCTCCATTTGGACTGAAGTTTAGTAGCCACAGTGATTGCGGCAGCAGACCCAGTATCTGGAACAGTAGGTATATAGCTTTGAGATTGTTAATGTCGGGGCACAATTTTTTGATAGAAAACTGAGAAGATGAAACAATTATAAAACAATATTCCAACGCAACACTTCTAGGAAGGTTGTGCAAGTTTAATGAAGATCTAAAAAGATCTTGTTACAACAACATATGATATTACGAGTATCTAAGAAGATTTCGTAATCCACAGTAGCGAAGAAGATGACAGGCGAAAGATGGAAGATGGCCTGCTGGGTTGTATGATCACCGTTTCTCAAAGCTATATTCGCCCCACACGAATAGCTTCCAGGAACGAGCAAGTTCGTCGAAGAACTATGGAACACTTTTGCTCTTCTTACTCCTCGGATCGTACACGGACTCCCGTGCAAAAGCAACGCTGGTACAAAGCTTCTCTTCTCTCTCACAGCCTTTTTTACTTATGTTAAGAAACACTTGTAAACTTTTGTAACTTTTTGTCTATGTTCTGTGTTTGTCTGTGAGAGAGAAGAGACCTTTTATAGGCCCGAGTTGCAACTGCCAGGTTAGCACAATATTCGGGACGTGGTAATAACCACTCCGAACGTACAGTAACCGCTCGCTGACGTGCTAAGTGCAAAGTGTGCCAACAAATGCCACATTACGCCTCATGAGCCCATGAGTCTGAGTCCGAGTCCGAGTCCAAGTCGCTAAGCCCCTACGAGGCTTAGCTCCCATGGAAATAAATTCCCAAGAGCAAAAAGCATGAATACTTTCAATTGTTTATTTAGCCTTTTCCATTAGAAAATAACCCCACATGGCACACCCATGTGCACCTCCATACCACATGTGCATCTCTAAACTAGCATAGCTAATATATAGAGATACAACTCCTTTGGCCTAGCTGATGTGGGACTAAAATTTCAAATGACAAAGGCCAAAACCCAATAAACTCCTCCCCATAGCCCAAACCCTTGTCGCTATTAGAGTTCTTCTTCATCTCTTGTTCTTTCCTGGAGCTAATGGCGCGACCAAAAGTGCGTAGGAGGATCTTCGGACTTCATCGAGCTGGAGGGAGCCTCTTCTCCTAGCCAAGCAGTTGGCATGGCAGACTGTACCTTATCTCCTTCGCCGGGCTGTCTCGTCGAAGATTGTCCAGCATCGACCGGCTGAGGTCCTGTACTCTGGACAACATATTCCTTTAGGTATTCCCCTTGTCACTCCTTAACCCTACCTTCCTTAATGAATATTACACAGAACAATGTGACACTTAAGTGCGACCTATGATCTCGCCATTCAAAGAAAGATTTGCTTATATAAATGTTCCTCTAGTCCTTATATCCCTTGCCTACCAACAGTAGATGAACATATACTAGATGTGGGCATGGGTTCTTTTCTTTCTAAAACTATATAGAAAGAGGAATTTTATATTTCAAAAGTTCAACTATGGATTTATATCCTTAAGTGCAACCTTCCTCCACCCTAATTTTGGTTACATATTAATGTTGTTGCCCATGTATGGAAGCATAGAGCTTTCTATAGGTTATGTTGAGAGTTAAAAATAAGCAAATGCTAAGGGGAAGAAGGGAATTAGGTCGTATTTAATAACTAGCAGAAGCTATATGCATACATCTGTGAGCAATAGCTCAGTTGGTTGGGGGAGGGGATAGTGTAGGAGTGGTCCTAGGTTCGAATCCTGTAGGAGGGGAGGGGCTTGTGGTGGTGTGTAGAGGTTTTGTTTTCCTTTGGTGGTTCTTCTTTTTTTCTGCCTTGTAGCTTTTTATTCTTATAAAAAGGTTACCTATATGTTGCCAACAGGGAGATAATTAATGGGTGCTACCCATATACATGCATTGTGAGCATTAGCCCACTTGGTTGGTGGGGATAGTGTAGGAGTGGTTTTTCATTTGGATGGCAAAACTCGCTTTTCTAATCTTTCTGAGGATTTACATTGGTTGCAATCGATACGGCCATCTCATTTGGTATATTGAACCCCAATAAAGTATTCCTAGAACCATATCTATCGAGTCAGTTTGCCCGCCAATTCGGTTATATTCAGTTGTTGTTGACCAATGCCAGGACCTCCCTTAGATTAAAAGACAGCCTTCTTGATGGTGCACGGGCCTAACAGTATTACAGCACGGGTTGTAATAGGGTACGCTTTGTGGCTCCCTCGCAGAGACCGAATACGTACATCTTGTACACCATTGCTAAGTTTTATTGTTCGGCGAACTCCAATCCTCTAGAATATGACCAAGAGCATAGTCTTCTCCTGGGGACTCGTTTAAACCTTCGAGGGATGCTATTACCACAGCCCATACCTTCTTACACTATGGTCTGTAGTTGGTTATGGAGCTGGAGTCGAATGCGTATCCGAACAGACCAGATAATTCCAGTCAGAAACGGCCAGCACCGGCCGGGACGAGCCTATCACCCCGAAGAAGAGGAAGAGAAAAGTGACAGCCAATAAGCAGCGACCGACTTCAATGAAGGAGGCTTCTACCACCGTTATCACTTCTCCCGTAAGTGATTTTTTGATCTAGCCAGTGTTGTGTTTTGGTAATGTCTTTCATTGTTAACTCCACTTTTCTTCGTTTGCAAGCGGCCAAAGGAAGTCTAGGCGTAAGCAGAAGGCTCCTGACCCTCCATCATCGTTCAGCCATGGGAAGGATCTGCCACCAGTAGATCCGCCCATTATTGATGAGAAGAATCCTCTAGTAGATGTGGAGGCTATTAGCACAATGATTACATCATATTTTTGAATACGGCTAATTGATTAAGTTTAACCTAATGATGTCACTAACAAACATACAATCACTATAATATTGTTTTTAAACTCAACATTGTCCTACTGTTCAATTTATCATATTGTTACTACTTTATTCGCCTAACATGTACTTGTAGACAAATAGTAAGTATGATCAAACCGGGACATATGCAATAAAGAATTAATGATGGGCCAAAGACGACATTATACAAGAAGATTTTCTAGTCTAAGAAATAGTCATCTAAGGGCTATTAGTTTTTATATTTTTTTATTTTATACTATATTGAGTCTAGGAAAGTATGTAAGATTGATCGGATCGGTACTGGGTTAGCTAATCTCAGTCCATAAAAATATAGCCTACTTATCCACAATTCAATATCCAAAAGTCTACATACAAAAAATTGCCCAAAACCCCTCAAAATTTGCCCAAACAGTTCTGGCAGAACTCGGCCCGAGTTTGGTCAGGATAGTTTCATGTTTGTTTTGAATTCCCTCCAAATTTGCATCCAACGTTCAAATGCGAGATTTCTGCATCGAACTCTGCCCGAACTCTGCCAAATTCGGTCTACAAAATACTATAAATAGAGAAGAACTTTCACATTTCCAAATCACTCATTGATCCAATCTTCTTTTCTCTATTATTCTAAAGTGTTTTCTACGAGCTAAAGCTTTCAAATCAAGCTTATACCACTCTTAGCCAAAGCCAATACAGTTTGTTCAATCTAGAGTTTTGGTACTAAGAGTTGTATTGGGGGATGCATCCAAAAATGTTTCAGTTTTTAAAATTTTCCTCTGGATTCGGTCGTGCGCTCGTCGCCAAGCACGTGTTATAAGAGTCTCAAGCACTCAGTTAAAGCTTGTGCCATAGTAGATTAACATCGAACAAGAGTACTTGAGACTGGACTAGTCCTTTTAGAGGGATACCAGTATATATCGCTGTATCACTGAGTTTGATCTTCTTGACTCTTACTTTACCATAATTAGTTTACTATCATTTACCTACCATAGTATATAGTTCTGCATAATTTTTAATTGGTAATAATTTTTGCTGCACACACACAATCTACTCACCCTCCCTCTAGAGGTGCTCAATGGTCCTACAATTGGTATAAGAATAGATTATTCTATACATAACCACCTAAGAGTATATATGACAGCCGTTAAATCTATATTCAACGGCGAAGGGCAATCTACAAATAGACCTCACTATTTGATGGAACAAACTACACATACTGGAAACACGAATGAGCTTGTACCTAAATTCTCAGACTGTGACTTATGGTCATATATTGTAAATGGCTATACAATGCCTACTATCACCTCTATTCTCACTTGCTCTATTATTAACAAGCCTTATTATAGTACAAGAGGAAGAAAAGATGTTATCTAGCCTTGATGCAAAAGCAATACATATTTTTTATTGTGCTTAGACATAAATGTATTCAATCTTATTACTACTTGTACAATTCTCATAAAATTTGGAAACTTCTTGAAGCTACTTATCAATGCAGGTACGAAAGCAAAGCTAGCGACTCCAGAGAAAAGGATAGTCCTCATAATGATACAAATGGGTGCATGATGGCATTGGAATTTAAGGTGCACACACAATCTCTTATACGAACAAAAGCTGTTATGCACAACAACAGAAGATCAGGCCACATCATGGAATATTGTCCTACTAATACTAGAAAGAAGAATTGCTACAACCGATCAAACATGAAATCATCATCCTGAAAGTATGCTAACACGAGCATATGGTGTGAGAGTGAGACAAGCGACTCATAAGAAGAAGAGAGCCCTCGTCAAGCTACAAATATATCTCAATGGCATTATCTAATGAGGTACAAAATAATCCTCTTTATGAAAGAGTGAATTTTCTTATGATGGTTATCTGATGCTTTCATTGATCTATTTGAAGAACACAAAAAGTATTAGACAACTATAAGCAAGCAAGAAAGTATGTCCTATCATATAAGCTTGAGAATGAAAAGCTTACTTGCTTATTGAATGATGCTAGAATACTTCTACGTCTAATAATTCTACTGAGATTTCCACACTTGAGTTTAGATTGCATTAGGCACTTGATTGCAATAGATTGCATGAGGCACTTGATTGCATTGAGAAAAGCACTCAAGAAAATGAAACTTAAGGAGGAATTAGAACAGAAAAGAAAAAAGTATTCTTTGCTTTATATAGAATTGATGCTCTTCTGCTAAATATGATGAGATCTGTGCTAACTCTAAAAAGTTAAAGATTAGACTTGGAAAGCAGAGTAGTACAACCTATGACTCAGTCTAATACAAGATACGTGACACATCACAAAGTCACACGACAGATCTTTTACAAAGAAGCAAGCAAAGGTAAAGCTTCACATAACCATACATTCTATTTAAGTATCCACGCACATCGTATCACACCACTGCACGTTGTCATACTGCTGCACGTAGCACTAATGTTAATACTTATTGTTATTATTGTGGTATGAATGGACACATTTCTAGTCAATGTAGTCTAGAAAACTTGTTGATATGAACTTGTGCAAATGGGTTTCTACGACTAACAAATGTGGATCCAAGTTTTGGATACCAAAGTCTTCGTCTCTTTGTGCAGGTGAAGTTTCCTATATCAAGTAGAACCATAGAATACGTTGGTAATTACAAAGCTACAAAGGTCATCTTCTAAGCAATTGTACCAACACAAGTGTGGTCACTAGAGTCACTTGGTAACATGCTAAATAATTTTTCTTATATGGTTTTATTTATAAAATCGAGCGTGTTCTTATTGATGTCCTGCTATTAGCTCTCATTGATATTTTTTTTATTGTTTAAATCAATGAGATATAATCCTAGCATAACTAGTTGTTTAGCTTAAATGATTAGTTCACACTATTGTCTTTTACTCATTTTCTATTATGTACACATTTATCTATGTATGCCTTTACTCTTAGTCTTTATCTATGAAGCATGCATACCACTCTTGTCCATAGGAGCTTAAGTTTTTTTTGTTAATGTATTTTTAACTTTCCGTCTTTAATATTTTTGAAATGGTTACTTCCTATCAATTTGTCTTTAGCATGCCATATTTACTTTAATCGTTTTATGAATATGTATGTTTAGCACAAGTCTTTTTTCCTTGAAAAGTATGTACATATACTTTTATGTTAACCTTGTGCTTGCATAATATATTCATTATTGATTATCATATTTTATTTTGATTAACTTCTTATGAATCAATTACATCTTTGCCTAATAAAACATTATACATATTCTTGATCTTGTGATAATTTTTGTACTTATTAAGGATACATGAATACTTCATTATCATTCATATATTGCTCAATATATCTCTTATATTGATATATATTTTTGTATAAATATCTTTATGGGGGCATATGAGTTCAGCTCAAGTTATATTATTTTGAAAAGTATTTAATTATACTTGTTATCTTCAAACTTGTGCTTACCTCATACTTTAGCTATTGATTATGTTGACCAAAATTTGTGTTCTTCTCTTTATTAGCTTCTTTTTCAAAGCCTCTTTTAATGATATTTTTTTTGACTTTTTGGGTTGATATTTTGGATACATGACTCTTATTTAATTTACAATATTTGAATTATTTCATGTATGTCATTTTATTTATATATTAGTAGTCTCCTAACTTTGATATTTTTTTTATATCTTTAAGTTGGGATTTTAAAAAATATTTATTAATGTCTTGCTCATGATTATTTGTGAGTGTTCTTTTAAGATCGTTTGCTTTATCTTATTTTTAACATTTACATCCTTTATTGGTTTTATATTATATATTTATCTCTATAGTGCACTATAAAAGCTTTTTAAAAATAGTCTTTTTGATCTTGATGTATATTATTGTTACCCAATGATTTTGTATCATCGTAGATATAGTGATCAATATGTCTTATGCCACATTTTGTTTTAAGACTTTCCAAGTCCACAAATATAATTGATTTTATATTGCACAAATTCTTCTTAATTCTTCGGTTATTAAAGAAGAGATTTGTTTTGGGTACACGTTGTAAAACCCCAGAATTTATTTGTTTTATTTATTTATTTGGCTTAAATAGGATTTTATGGAATTTATGAATATCTTTAAATTAAATAGTTATTATTATAAATGACCTTAGCCATGGTTGAGTTTTGGAGTACAAGATGACCAAGAATTGTGGCACTGATAGTGTACACGTGTGCTTTGACTAGTTTAGCCATGGAAGGGAAGGACGACCATATGTGTGTTGTAACTAGGAATACCAGGCCAAGTTGTGCACTTAACCCCCACCGCTGATTTATTTATTTATTATTAGATTATTGACTTTCTAGGAGACCCGGTTGTACCAATTTAGCCCCAACTTGACCCGAACCAAATCTAAACTTGTAGCACTCTCAAATACCTTCATGATGATATATTTGATATATATTTTATTAATATTGATATGCTTTCAATTTTGGAAAGTTTTATTTATAGAAAGTGTCTAGTGTAATCCTAGTTGGCATTAGTTTATAATTGACCCAAAGTCCAACCCAATCCTAAGTAGGCATGTTGGACATTAATAAATATTAATAAATACATATTTTGAATTTAATTCAGATTTTGGATTGTATTTATATATATATAGATTTAATTAGTCTATATTAGGAAAGACCTTTTTAATCCTCAATCCAATCAATTAGCCAACTCACCAAACAACCAAACCATGCCAAGTGGAACCTCACCATAGAGTATTCGTCCCCCCCCCCCCCCCCCCCCCATGGCGAAGATCTCATAGGAATATGATTTCCACTCCTTTTCATGCATGCAACCCAAAAGGCCCATATATGTATATCAACTTAACCCAAACCTAACCCTAACTTAATTCTTTCTCTCCTCCCCATAGCCAACCAACCCCTCTCCCTCTCCAAATTTCGGCAGCACCTCTCCCCCATAGCCCTCCATACATCATATTATCCATTGCAAATCTCTCCATCCTTCACAAAAAAACCTATCTCCTCCACCATAATCTACCCAACCACTCAAAACAAACCCTAAAAACTCTATCTTCACATCCAACCATCTATAGTCATTGTCAACCCTTCCAAAACTCACCAAGACAGGATTAGCAAACAAAGATAGCAAGAAAGGTTGGAGCTTTGGCAAGGAGAAGTCTTCACAACCTCTCTAGCAAGGACTTTTGGTAAGAAATCCTAATTTTTCCATCTCAAACCCTTACTAAATTTTTGTAGAAATATGTTATTAAATCTGGAGAAATCATATTTTGATGGCTTTTTCTATGTATAATATCTATAAAAGTTTCATGACATAGTCGTAATATTCATGTTTCGGTAAGATCAAAATTAACCCCGTGTGAAGGAACTATAAGTTATTGGTGGTTATTTTCAAAACTGAATTTTATGTGTATTCATATATAAATTGGGATTTTTTAAGTATTTTCCACGAATTTATCAATCAAATATGGTCAAAACAATTATAGGTCAAAACTAGCTAATTTCGGTAATCGGTTGACCTAGAATGTCCCAAACTTGTAGTATAACTTAACCTTGTACCCATGATGTTATTCTAATAAATAAGATATTTAATTCTGTTTAAAATATATTTTTGGTATTTTAGCAATTTTGAGTAATTGACTATGTTCCGGACGAGTTTCGGGTAGACTAGCTGATAGTATCAACTAGTTATAAATTTCTTTAGAAATATTAATTCTGGAATTTTAGAGATAAATATGTAAAAAATTTATTTAAATATTATTTTTATGAAATTAATATGATTTTAAGTATGTACTGAAGTAGGGCATAACCGACCAATAAAGAGTTGGAAACCTGAAACTGTGTTTCGATGTCTCGTGGAACCTGGTGTGATTTTATGAATCTAAATGGTTCCACTGGCGCGCCCAGATAACGGGATTTCCTGTAGCTGGGAATCTCTTCATGACTACTGGATTATTCTAGTTATTAGCCTTAGTCAGTTTCAGGAGGTACCCACTGACCGTGGTACTCAGGGGTCCTTGTCCTAGACATGATGCAAGACAATCCCGGTTTATTTGTACAAACACAATCGCCCACGGTGTCCAGGACATTTATACTTGCCATGCCATGCTAGCCGTCGCAACAGCATATTGAGGTATATCATGTCAGGTTTACTTGTCAGGAGTGCGCCACGACGGGCCACTAGCATGTCATGTTACTTGTCAAGAATGTACCACTACGGGTCACTGTCGTGTTCATGGCATGTATACAGGATAACATAGTACAAGCATTCTATCAAGGGACCCAAGTTACATAGAGGGTCATAAGACAATGAGCATAATGTAACAACTCAATCATGATAAAGGAGTACACGGCCATGGAAAGAGCTATGCGGTTAGGTAGAACAGGCTCATACGACAGGAGTAAAAAGGGTGCATGCGGCTGGAGAAGTGAACTCATGCGCTGAAAGGGAAGGGCCTCATGCGGCAGGGGATCATGCTCATGCTCATGCGGCTAAGAGTGACGGGCTCATGCGGCAGAGGATCATGCGGCAGGGGGAAAAAAAGGTTCATGCGGCTCAGGGAAGTAAGGTCATGCGGCAAGAAGGGGACATGAGCTCATGCGGCTCGGGGATAGCGAGTTCACGCGGCTAACTAGGAAAAAGAAGTTCATGCGGCTAAGTGGGAAAAAGAAGTTCATGCGGCCAGGAGTCAACCGGCCATGCGGCAAGAACGAGACTGGCTCATACGGCTGGGAGGAGATAGGTCTATGCGGCCAGGGAGAAAAGTTCATACGGCTCGGGCCAATCAGTAGCCCAGTACAAGCAAGGCAATACGGCTAGGACCCGTGCGGTCAGGAGGATCGGGTTCATGCGGCCGGGGGTTAAGGAGTTCATGCAGCCGAAGTCAACCCAGCCATGCGGCTAAGTCCCAAGCGGTCAGGAGGATCGGGTTCATGCGGCTAACCATGCAGCAAAGGCCATACGGCCGAGAAGGGAACTTGTCACATGAAAATCCATGCGGCTAAGTCCATACGGCTCAATCATGTTCTTCTTCTCCAATTTTCCGAGAAGAAGAACCAAAATCCAATGATTCCAAGATCCAAAATCTTCATCTAAGGCCAGAATCCGAACTTTCATAGGTCAAAGTAGGATAGAACGAAATTCTCTACAACCTGGAACACTCAAAACTTGCAAATAACAAGGTTTAATAGATCAAAACCTAAGAAATCCGAAAATGCAAAAGCTTATCTACACAACAAGTGAGCCATGGAAATTAAAAATGTTAAGTACTAAAGAAGCTAAAATGGAGAAAGGAAGACATTAAAATAATAAAAATGGAGTTATCTCGTGAAGCAAGCTGCACTTGCCGGCAGAAGAAGGGTAGGTGGAGCTCTACGCCAGGGAGGAAGAAGAAGGAGGAGTAAATTTGAGTTATGAGGAGAGAGAAAAGTAGGTGAGAGATAAATAGGGTTAGTGGTGGGGTAGGTAGGTGGTCCACATGCAAAACCAAACCAAGCTGAACCAAGCAAAACTGAACCGAACCAAGCAAATGAAAATGCCAAATAAACCATAGAAGAAGAATGCAATACAAGTCAAAACATGTACACGTATACCAAAATACGTAATACGAACTACGAGCATTATATAGAGGAACCCCCTTCTCCTACTTAGGGTGCCCGATTTCTTCCGGCAAGCAGAGCGCTACCCATTTCGAACCACTGGTGTCCAAAATTCAGAGCATGATCGACGTTTGGCACGCGAACCTTCTTTCTCCGGTGGCAGGATCACGCTGATCCATCATGTTCTCATGTCCATGCCGGTGTATCTCCTCTCGATGTGTAACCTGCCTTGTAAAGTCATCGACGTAATCGAAGATTTTTCTGCAGCTTCCTTTGGGGGAGCCACGCCAACCCGGAGTCGGCGGTGGTCCACCTAGAAGGCGGTGCAAAACCCATGGATGAATGCAGGATGGATATCCGATCTCTATGCGACATTGATGCGGCGATGGTGGTGAAACTTTGGTGGCGGTTGTGCACTATCAGCTCGTTGTGGAACGTACATGAGAGCCAAATATTTTTTCCGTTCGCACCCGAACATCGCCGAAGCAAACAGCTCGGCGTCGCTGCTTGCGAGGCCGGGATAGCGGAGAGAGGTTCATCAAGATGGAGGTTGGCTATGGCAAGGCCGACATCTTTTGTCAGAAC
>JANAVB010033220.1:11788224-11847631 GCA_029216955.1 Iris pallida
CGGGCGGGCGGGCAACCCGATAACCCGTAAACGACCTGCCAATTTGAACAGATGCTACTGTTCTTCTTCTTCATTTTTTCCACTACGAGCGCTTGTGCCTCGCTCTGCAGCGCGCAGAGGCTGCAGGCCACGCACGTACGGCCGTGATTCCCTCTGCCAGCTAGCCGAACGGCTATCTCCTCCTTCCTAATATGATTCTCCAAAACTCCTCTCCATAGCCCAAACCCTAGCCGCCATTAGAGTTCTTCTTCTTCGCCTTTTCTTTCCTGGAGCTTATGGTGCGACCAGAAGCGCGTAGGATGATCGTCGAACTTCGTCGAGCCGGAGGGAACCTCCTCGCCTAGCTAAGCAGTTGGCGTGGCAGACTGCACCTTGTCTCCTTCGCCGGGCTGTCTCGTCGAAGATTGTCCAGCATCGACCGGCCGAGGTCCGGTACTCTGGACAACGTATTCCTTTAGGTATTCCCCTTGTCACTCCTTAACCCCCCTTCCTTAATGAATATTACACAGAACAATGTGACACTTAAGTGCAACCTATGATCTAGCCATTCAAGGAAAGATTTGCTTATATAAATGTTCCTCTAGTCCTTATATCCCTTTCCTACCGACAGTAGATGAACATATGCTAGATGTGTGGGCATGGGTTCTTTTCTTTCTTTATAAAACTGTATAGAGAGAGGAACTTTATATTTTAAAAGTTCAACTATGGATTTATATCCTTAAATGCAACCTTCCGCCACCCTAATTTCGGCTACATATTAATGTTGTTGGCCATGTATGGAAGCATGTAGAGCTCCCTATAGGTTATGTTGAGAGTTAACAGTAAGCAAATGCTAAGGAGAAGAAGGGAATTAGGTCATTGGATTTAATAACTAGCAGAAGCTATATGTATACACCTGTGAGCAATAGCTTAGTTGGTTGGGGGAGGGGATAGTGTAGGAGTGGTCCCAGGTTTGAATCCTGTGGGGAGGAGGGGTTTGTGGTGCTGTGTAGAGGTTTTTTTTTCCTTTGGTGGTTCTTCTTTTTTCCTTTGCCTTGGTAGCTTTTTATTCTAATAACAAGGTTACCTATATGTTGCCAACATGGAGATAATTAATGGGTGCTACCCATATACATGCACTTGTGAGCATTAGCCCACTTGGTTGGAGGGGATAGTGTAGGAGTGGTTTTGCTTTCCTTTGGTGGTTCTTCTTTTTTACTTTGCCTTGGTAGCTTTTTTTTCTAATAACAAAGTTAACTATATGTTGCCAACAGGAAGATGATTAATGGGTGTTACCCATATACATGCACTTGTGAGTATTAGCCCACTTGGTTGTGTATGTGGGTGTGTATAGGAGAGGTCTTGGCTTCAATTCTAGGGTTGGGTGGTTGTGAAGATTTTTGGGTTTCTTTTCCTCTGACCTTAATATATTTTTCTAAGCAAACCCTAATACATTTTTGCTATCAAGCCTAAAGCATTTTTGCTATCAAGCTCTATTACTTTTTGCCATCAAACTTTAATGCATTTTTGGCCAATAAACTATGAGTATTGTTATAAGTAACCCTTGTAGCAAATAATTAATTAATTCCTAAATTATTCTATAGGATGCTTAGATTCCTTGGACTCGACCCCCGTACCAGACTTTCACACTCAGCTTTCGGTTGCAGGCAAGTATACCTTGTCGTTGTGTGATTTCTTTATTTTACATTCATATCTTGTTACTTAATTATGGCATATTATATTATCTGCACGTCCGAGTATGACTCTGGGTGCAACCAACGAGATACATTGGTCGATGCTTATTAGCCTAGTACATTAGATACTACTCATGTACTATAGAGCTGATACACTAATATCTTGTTGGACCCAGGCACATGCTTAGACATGGAGATGTGATACAAAGATACAGGATACGTACCCTCACATTCGATTGATCATCAGTACGGTCGGGGTGTGCGACGATGTAGTTCCTGCTAGATGCTTTTATTATGACATATTAGGCCTTACACTAGGGATTATGTGCGTCGAAAAGTCGACCTACTCTAGATATATTGGGTGGGGAGGAGAGTTACAAGACGGAGGGGCTGCTATTGGTATATTTTATTGACAGTCGACGGTTCGGACGAACCCTACTGCGAGATTATCTCAGATTCGGAGAGCCCCATTCGTCGAAAGTTATTCTCATTGCATTTACACATAGTCATAGAACACCCTCATGATTTTTTTTCATTTCCTCCTAGTGGCATGTATATTATGTATCTTGTTGCATCCTGCTGAGCACCTGGTCTCCTTCCAGGTTTGGCTAGGCCGAAGTACGAGCAGGTTTACAGACCAGGGCCTAACGCTGGAGCCGAGGATGAAGAGATATTCCCTAGAGAGAACATCTGATCTTGGGTACGATACCACCTTAGATGTACTCTTCATCTGGAGTCTGGGTCTATTTATCTTACTATTAGCACTTTCCTTCTGTATTTCCTTTCTGTACTCTATATTGAGACTATTTGAGTAGTGGATATGTCTCCACCAACTTTATATTCACTATGGTTCTATATGATTCATTTCTGAATACATGACATTTTTTATTCATATTAGTTATTTACTTCTTTTGTGGATGAGATTTTGTATGTCTGTGATTTGTTTCTATAGTTAGTTACAGCTTAGTATGTATTCGAGGACACCATTAAATTGGAAAATTCTCGAATATGTATATGCTTGTCTTGTTACATATCTCGATCCTAAGTATTTTGGGACTGGGGCATGACAAAGACGGTCAATGAGGTAGACCCAGAGTCTTTGGCCTTCAGAGCTGCAACTTTCATTACCCAGATACTGGAAGCAGGTCGCATGTATCTGCCGGGTGTCTTCCGTCTCACGAGTTGGGTTCACAGCAATCATGAGTGGTATAACATGACTGCATGGGTCCTTACCGAGTACGAGGTCTTACTGAAGAGGCTCGGACTTTATTACGCCATCTGGGCTACCCAGTACGGGATAGAGATAAACCAGCCTTTGTTTTTAGCGCTGGTTTAAATGTACAACCCACATACTGGTACCTTCTTTATGCCTGGCGGAGAAATGGGCTTAGTACTTCATGAGATGCATGCTACCTCAAAGTTGCCCTAGGATCCGAACCCTATGAAGAGTACACTCCTATGAATGAGGAGCTTATTACTCTAGAGAAGAAGGATGCTGATATGGCGGCAGTTTATAGAGAACTGCTATGCCATCATTTGATATTACAATGCTTTGATAGCCAACGATCCACTTCCCATGCCCATGCTTGGAGGCGACAGATTTTTATGTACGGGCCAGCAAAGCCAGGACAATATGCCTTTGGCATCCGCTCTGCCTCTGCACTCGATGTTATTGAGGAGCAGATGACGAAGAAAAATGAGAAGCATCCTAACCTTGATGAGTTCAAGCATCCCACCTCATCTATCTACAACTTCTTCTACTACGATGCATACAAACTTTCATCCAAGGCGTTGCTGGCTACATATCTAATGATGTGGCTATGCGATTAGGTGGTTCCTGGTGGCTCGGGGTCGCTTGAACGAGTGAGCCAAAATTTGATACTTCTAGCTATCCGGCTAGTATTTAGCCATATGTTAGCCCTTTTTTCCGCCATGGTGTGCAATCTCCAGAGGGGTTTGTGACATTTTGTGGAGAAGACAGTAAATTATGATGGTAAGCATGAGTTCCTATGGTCGAAACTACCCTTCTATTATCTGATGGGTGGCTCGTGTTGCACTATCATACCCTAATGAACTCGGGCTTCGAGGTATCTGTCTACCCAGAGGATGCTTTTCTTCGTCGTTACCAGAAACACGTTTGGTCCTTCCAAGAGGATCCCATGTGCCGGACGGCGTTATCGTACTTAGATAGGTACGAGATTTTCAAGATCCCTCTTTCTATGCAGAATTCAATGAGGGGAGCGATTTAGTGGATGGCAAAACTCGCTTTTGGTATATCGAACCCCAATGAAGTATTCCTGGAACCATATCTATCGAATCGGTTTGCCCTCCAGTTCGGTTATAGTCAGTTGTTGTTGAAATGCCAACACCTCCCTTAGATTCAAAGGCAACCGTCTTGATGGTGCACGGGCCTGACAGTATTATAATATGGGTTGTAACAGGGTGCGCTTTGTGGCTCCCTTGCGGAGATCGGAGACGTACATCTTGTACTCCGTCGCTAAGTTTTATTTTTGACGAACTCCAATCCTCCAAAATATGACCAAGAGTAGAGTCTTCTCCTGGGGACTCGATTTTAACCTTCAAGGGACGCTATTACCACGGCTCGTACCTTCATACCCCATGGTCTGTAGTTGGTTATGGAGCTGGAGTCGGATGCGTATCGGGACAGACCGGATGATTCCAGTCAGAAACAGCCAGTGCCAGCCAGGACGAGCCTATCGCTCCGAAGAAGAGGAAAAGAAAAATAGCAGCCACTAAGCAGCGGCCATCTTCGAGGAAGGAGGCTTCTACCACCTCTGTTACTTCTCCAGTAAGTGACTTTTGTGATCTAGCCAGTGTTGTGTTTTGGTAATGTCTTTCATTGTTAACTCCACTTTTCTTCGTTTACAAGCGGCCAAAGGAAGTCTAGGCGTAAGCAGAAGGCTCCTATCCCTCCATCATCGTTCAGCCACGGGGAGGATCTGCCACCAGTAGATCCACCCATTATTGATGAGGCGAATCCTCTAATAGATGTGGAGGTTGTTAGCCTAATGATTATATCATAATTTTGAATATGGATAAATGATTAAGTTTAACATAATGATGTCACTAACAAACATACAACCAATATAATTTTGCTATTTAAACTCAATATTGTCCGACTGTTTAATTTATCATATTGTTACTACTTTGTTCGCCTAACATGTACTTGCTGATAAATAGTAAGTATGATCAAACTAGGACATATACAATAAAGAATTAATGATCAGCCAAAGACGACGTTATACAAGAAGATTTCTCTGAACTGCCCAACGACCTATCCGGGGCCTCGCACTCGGGAGTTCTATTGCCCGATCAATGGACGGGGATCGAGGGACAGCGCCTCCCGTGGGGGTTCGGAGGCGAAGCCCCCGAAAGGTATTCGGATTTCTAGAACTATTTATCTTTGGACGACCGTCGTCAAGGAAAAAGATGTCTTCAGGTCTGCTCAAATATTAGAAAAAATGTGTCATCTAAAGGCTATTGGTTTTTATATTTATTTCTGTATTTTATACTATATTGAGTCTAGGAAAGTATGTAAGATTGATCGGATCGGTACTGGGTTAGCTAATCTCAGTCCACAAAAATATAGCCTACCTATCCACAATTCAATATCCAAAAGTTCACATACCAAAATAGCCCAAAACCTTCAAAATTGGCCCAAACAGTTTTGGTAGAACTCTGGCAGAACTCGACCAGAACTCGGCCCGAGTTCGGTCAGTATAGTTTCATGTTTGTTTTGAATTCCCTCCAAATCTGCATCCAACGATCGAATACTAGATTTCTGTATCCGAACTCTGCCCGAACTCTGCCAGAATTTGGTCTACAAAATACTATAAATAGAAAGAACTTTCACATTTCCAAATCACTCATTGATCTAATCTTCTCTTCTATATTCATTCTAAATTGTTTTCTACGAGCTAAAGCTTTCAAATCAAGCGTATACTACTCTTAGACAAAGCCAGTACAGTTTTGTTCAATCTAGAGTTTTGGTACTGAAGAGTTGTATTGGAGGATGCATTTAGAAAAAATTCCAGTTTTTAAAATTGTCCTCTGGAGTCGGTCGTGCACTCGTCGCCAAACACGGTGTTGTAAAAGTTACAAGAATTTAGTTAATGCTTGTGCCATAGTAGATTAACATCGAACAAGGGTGCTCAAGACTGGACTAGTCCTCACAGAGGAATACCAGTATATATCGTTGTGTCACTGAGTTTGATCTTCTTGACTCTTAATTTACCGTAATTAATTTACTATCATTTACTTGCCATAGTATATAGTTCTGCATAATTTTTAATCGGTGATAATTTTTGCTGCACACGCACACACTTTATTAACCCTCCAACTAGAGGTGCGTAACGGTCCTACAATTGGTATAAGAATAGGTTATTCATATACGTAACCACCTAGAGAGTATATATGACAGTCGTTAAATCTATGTTCAACGATGAAGGGCAATCTACAAATTGACCTCCAATATTTGATGGAACAAACTACACATAGTGGAAACACGAATGAGCTTGTACCTGAAATCTCTATACTATGACTTATGGTCATATGTTGTCAATGGCTATACAAAGCCTACTATCACCTCTATTCTCACTTCCTTTATTATTAACAAGCCTTATTATAGTTACAAGGAGGAAGAAATGATGTTAGCCTACTCGCACGAGTTCAGCAGCGCCCACCTAATGCTTATTCTTAAGTTGCAGAATTTGTCCACATTTTTTGATTTTCGGCCGACTAGCGTCTGCAACTACGTCAACAAGGTGTTCTCTAAAGTCATCGCGAGCAGAATGTCGTCGCTTATCCCCCGTATCATCTTCAAGAAGTAAGGTGGCTTCGTGCAAGAACGAAACATACCTGACAACATCCTTTTGGAGAAGGAGCTCATCGGCAAAATGGGCTAGAAGAATAGAGGGGGTAACATAGCTATGAAGCTATACATAGAGAAGGCTTATGATCGGGTCGAGTGCGTTCCTTTCCAACGTCCTTAGCAGGTTTGGCTTCTCAAAAATCTGGATCGACATTATTTGGCACTCGATTAGCAACTCCTGGTTCTCTAATACCATCAACGAGCATCCTTCTGGCTTTTTCAAATAATTCAAAGGAGTACGCCAAGGAGACCCCCTCTCGGCGATGCTTTTTATCATTGTCGTCGAAGTGCTCAGTCGCAACATTATCAAGCTAAGTTCGTCCAACCATTTACAGCAGTTCTACACCACCAGTAGATGTCCGCTAGTGTCGCATCTCGCGTACGCAAACGACATTATCATCTTCTCCGCCGGAGAGAAGCGTACGGTGTAGGACATCGGGCACACTCTCCACCGATACGAGTTTACGTTTGGACAGAAGATTAACCCCACCAAGAGCCGAATTTACGTTCATGAGTCCCGATCCTCGCAGTCAAGAATGGAGCTTGCCTCCACTTCAGGCTTCTGTATAGAGGACCCCCTTCTCAAACTTAGGGTGCCCAATTTCTTACGACAAGCAGAGCGCTACCCTTTTTGAACCACTGGTATCCAAAATTGAGAGCAGGATCGGCGTTTGGCGCGCTAACCTTCTTTCTCCAGACGACAAGATTACGCTGTTCCATCATATTCTCATATCCATGCCGGTGTATCTCTTCTCGATGTGCAGCCCGCCTTGTAAAGTCATCGACGTAATCGAAGATTCCTTCTGCAGCTTCTTTTGGAGGAGCCACGCCAACCCGGAGTGTCGACGGTGGTCCACCTGGAAGGCGGTGGCGAACCCACGAATGAAGACAGGATGGATATCCGATCTCTGTGCCACATTGATGCGACGATGGTGGTGAAACTTTGGTGGCGGTTGTGCACCATTAGCTCGTTGTGGACAACATACATGAGAGCTAAATATTTTTCCTGCTCGTACCCGAACATCGCCAAAGCGAACTGCTCGGCGTAGCTGCTTACGAGACCGGGATAGCGGAGAGAGTTTTATCAAGATGGAGGTTGATTGTGGCAAGGCTGACATTTTTTGTGAGAAATGGACCGATATCGACAGGTTGGTTCCAATACGCGGGCAGGTGGCGGTAACGAGGATCAAGCACCTTTGGGATGGCGAGCAGGGTTGGGACTACAATCTGGTTGATCACATATTTGTCGCTGCGGGGGCATGGACCATTTGGGAAAGCAAGGCCCGCATCTCTTATCGGGACGACAAGCTTCAGTGGTCACTTTCTCACACAGGCAAATTTTTGACCAAATCGACTTGGAAGATCAGTAGGTTCGGATTTGAAGGGCCGTAGGGTGCTTTTCTGGTCTGGAGCGCTCACATCACAAAGTGGTCGTTCTTGTGTTGGTGAGTCGTACGATGCAAGCTCCCCACGGATGCATTCTTCGGTCGTTCAGGACCGTCATCGTCTCCAAGTGCAATTGTTGTCGAGATCCCGATAAAACCCGATAACCCAGACCCATAACTCAAACATAAGTTATGATAATCCGTAAACGACCTGCCAATTCGAAGAGATGCTACTGTTCTACTTTTTATTTTTCCCGCGACGAGAGCCTGTGCCATGCCCTGCAGTGCGCAGAGGCTTCAGGCCACGCGCGTACGGCCGCGATTCCCTCTCCTAGCTAGCCAAACGACTATCATCTCCTTCCCACGTCTAAATATAAATATGATTTTCCAAAACTCTGTTAGTACCGGGGCACAGTTTTTCGATAGAAAACTGAGAAGATGAAACAATTATAAAAATAATGTTCCACCGCAACACTTCTAGGAAGGTTGCACAAGTTTAACGAAGATATAAAAAGATCTTGTTACAGCAGCATATGATATTACGAGAATCTAAGAAGATTTCGTAATCTACAGCAGCGAAGAAGATGATAAGCGAAAGATGGAAGATGACCTGCTGGGGTGTATGATCAACATTGCTCAAAGCTATATTCTCTTCACATGAATAGTTTCCAGGAACCAGCAAGTTCGTCGGAGAACTTTGGAACACTTCTGCTCTTCTCACTCCTCGGATTGTATACGGACTCCCGTGCAAAAGCAACGTTGGTGCAAAGCTTCTCTTCTCTCTCACAGCCTCTATTTACTTGTGTTAAGAAACACTTGTAAACTTTTATAACTTTCTGTCTATGTTCTGTATTTGTTTGTGAGAGAAAAGAGACCTTTTATAGGCCCGAATAGCAACTGTCCGATTAGCACAACATTCAGGACGTGGTAATAACCACTCCGAACGTGCGGTAACCACTCAGATCATTCACTGGCACGATCTGAAGAAACTTGCACACCTCGCGCACCCCGTATGCCTTGTACACAATACGTTGAACATGCACTGAGCCATTTGTGCCACCTGCGCCACCTGTGCTCCCTGTGCCACCTGTGCGCCCTGTGCACCCTGCGTACCATACGCCACCCGCGCAACTGAGCGTGCATCTGTGCACGCAACTGGGCATTCCATTGGATGCACAACTTAGCTACGCACCTGGCCGCACAACCTGGCCTGCGCAACCTAGCCGCACAACCAGGCAGCGCGCCTGGCCGCGCAAGTGGCTCGCACAACGAGCGTAACTTAAGCGCACTATGCGCCTAGCGATGATGCTGACGTGCTAAGTGCAATATATGCCAACAAAACGTCACATTACGCCTCATGAGCACATGAGCCCGAGTCCGAGTCCGAGTCGCTAAGCCCCTATGGGGCTTAGCTTCTATGGAAATAAATTTCCCAAGAGCAAAAAGTATGAATGCTTTCAATTATTTATTTAGCCTTTTTTTCATTAGAAAAATAACCCCACATGGCACACCCATGTGCACCTCCACACCACATGTGCATCTCTAAAGTAGCATAGCTAATATATAGAGATACAACTCCTTTGGCCTAGCCGATGTGGGACTAAAATTTCAAATGACAAAGGCCAAAACCCAACAATCCTCCACATATCTCTATATACGGGTATAAGTGTTCCCTACAGTAACTGTCTATCATGCATTAGGAGAGATGTCGCTGACGACTTGAATCTTCCCGCATGGGTCAAATAACAGACTATAATACAAGAATGGACTAAGCCTTAAATTCTGCATCATAGCTAAAATTCTTTCCACTCACATAATTTAGTTACATGTGCTTCTGGCTACATATTAAAGGCCCTGTGCCAGCCTGGTTTCAGTGTATAATTTTAGGCGTCTATAAGTTTACCCTCAAGAGATGGCATGACATCTCTTTGTCCATACACTATAGGTGAGTTCATTATAAAGAGACATGGCATGAAGCGCTTTGTGCTTCCCTTGCGGTGCTACGCCGCTATGACATGGCTTAAAGCTGAGGCCTTACCCCGTAACGGTAACCTCATCGTAGTGTCATACTACTGTAGCATGAGGCAACAGCCTCTTTGTAATGCCAAACTATCCAGCATAAAGCCTTAGGCTCCCTTGCGGTGTTACGCCTCAACGGCATGGCTTGCAAGGCCGAGGCTTTATCCCTAACTGGGTACCTCATCCTGGTGTCATGCCACTGTAACATGAGGAACTCCTTCTCTTTGTAGTGCTGACTACACCCCTCTTTATTTTAACATACAACATTATGCTAACTGCCTATTTACGGTGCTACGCCGTTGTGACTTGGCTAGCAAAGCCGAGGCATTACCCCATGCCTGGGAACCTCATGGTGGAGTCACCCCACAGTAGCATGGAGTTTCACTCCTTGTAGTGTTGTTCTACCGTGCTTCCTGTAAAGCACATCAGTCATTCACTCTGCCTGAGAACTCATTAAGGTATTTAAGCCAACCTTCCTACAGGATCCGTTTTCTGCAAAAAACAACAGTAGACAACTGCGATTGTAGGTCCGTAACCTATACATTCCCAATAGAACATGTACCCACCGTTCCTGATATTCTTTCGATTAGTGGTACTTCCTTGAACCAAAATCTAGATGCCTAGTAGATTTTTCTTTGAACTAATTAGCATAAACTTTATGGTAGGAATACAATAATACAATATCAGAATGCCTTCAAGCCTATTTTACACGCTGTGTCATCAACTAGCTGGTGCTTGAGGCCCTTGGTTAACAGATCCGCTAGGTTCTCCTGACTCCGAACATCAATCACTGCAATAACACCTCTCTTGATAAGATCATGTACTGCCCTGTGCTTCAATCGCACAGTTCTCTTCTTTCCATTGAAGAGGTCATTTGATGCCACCGCCGCAGTCGCCTGGTTGTCGTAGTATATCGGTATCGCCGGTATTTGTGCCCCAACCACTGGAAGATCATACATGAGCTTCCGAAGCCATTCTGCTTCCTCGGCTACGGTATCAAGTGCAAAGAACTCAGATTCCATGGATGACCGCGGGAGCATAGTCTTCCTTTTCGACTTCCATGATATAGAAGCTCTACCCATAGTGAAAATGAATCCACCTGTGGACCTCTCGCTATCCACCTCTGAGCACCAGCTGGCATCACTGAAGCCCTACTACCGGCAAATCTCCGTTGTAGTACAGTACATATGTCTGAGTCTTCTTGAGAATACTCATAACCCGTTTCACAGCTTTCCACTGTTCAACACCTTGGTTGCTCGTAAAACGACTCAGCATTCCCACGGCGAAAGCTATGTCAAGCCTTGTGGCATTAGTAGCATACATCAAACTTCCGATTACGCTTGCATACTCCAACTGTCTGACGCTTTTCCCTGAATTAGGCTTCAGCTTCAGATCACATCTGTATGGCGTATCGATCCCTGGAAGATCTCGATACCCATAACGAGTGATCATTTTCTCAACATAATAAGACTGTGACAGCGCTAGTCCAGTGTCTGTTCGGATGATCTTGATCCCTAAGATCACATCAGCTTCCCCCAAGTCCTTCATACTGAACTTGCTCGAGATGAATTTCTTTGTCTTCGTGACACAACCCATATCCGTACTAGGATAAGCATGTTGTCTACGTACAGACAAACGATCATACCTCTTCCGTCAGTGAACTTTGTGTAAACACACTTGTCCGTCTCGCTGACCATGTAGCCATTTGACCTTATAACTTTGTCAAATTTCTCATGCCACATCTTGGGAGCTTGTTTAAGACCGTACAAAAATTTCACCAACTTACAGACTTTGTCTTCAAGACCCTTGACGACAAATCCCACTGACTGTTGCATGTAAATCTCTTCAGTCAGCTCACCATTTAGGAAAGTCGTCTTCACATCCATCTGATGTATCACCATCTTATGTATTGCTGTGAGAGCAATCAACATTCTGATGGTAGTCATCCGGGCTACTCGAGCATACGTATCAAAGTAGTCAATCCCCTGCTTCTAAGAAAACCCCTTGGCTACCAACCTAGCCTTGAACTTGTCAATAGTTCCGTCTGCTTTCATCTTCTTCTTGAAGATCTATTTGCATCCGATGGGTTTCTCTCCTTCAGGAAGATCAACCAACACCCAAGTGTTATTTGAGGTGATGGAATCAATTTCATTGTCAATCGCCTCCTTCCAGAAAATTGTGTCTCTGGTCTTCATCGCCTCATCATAGGTAAGCAGATCTGCTTCGACATGATAGGTGACAAAGTCACTTCCGAAGTCCTTCGGCCTCCTTACACGCTTAGCTGACGGCTCAGCTTGTTCTGGTTCAGTCGTTGTTTCAACAACAACATCTTCTTGGACCACATCTTCATTGAAGACTTCAGTTTCCTGCGCACCCTCATTATTCTCCGGTACATCTGCAAGAACAATATTCTTGTGCCTTGCAAATCTGTCTTCAAAATATTCTGTATTACGAGATTTAATGATATTATTTGACTCAATATCAAGAAATCTTCGAGCATCACTCTTCTCAGCATACCCCAAGAAGATCGTCTTAGTAGTCCTTGTCCCAAGCTTCTGAATCTTCAGATCTGTAAGCTTGACATATGCCAGACACCCCCACACTCGAATGACATTCAAGTTAGGTCTGACCTTGAACCAGAGTTCATGAGGAGTAACTTCTAAAGTTGCATGAGGCACTCTATTTAAAATAAAAGTGGCCGTTAATACAGCTTCTCCCCAGTAGTACTTAGGAAGACCCGCAGTCAACAGCATTGAGTTAATTATTTCTGTTAACATTCTGTTCTTCAACTCTGTTACTCCGTTTGATTGAGGAGAGTACGGAGCCATAGTCTCATTGACAATTCTATATTCTTTGCAGAATGATGTGAATTTATGAGACCTGTACTCCCCACCTCGATCACTTCTTATTCTTTTGAGTTATTTTTCTGTCTGCCGCTCAGCTTCGGCTCTGAACTCCTTGAACTTCTCGAATGCTTCGTCTTTAGTCTTCAGCAATTAGACGAATGCATACTTAGATAAGTCATCGATGAAGGTTATGAAATACTTCATCCCGGCCTTTGTAGAGAACTGTTTGAAGTCACAAATATCGGAGTGTACCAACTCCAGAAGATCTGTACTTCGATTAACCCGAGGAAAGGGTTTTCTTGTGATTTTTGTTTGAGCACAAACTTCACATTTCTCTACCTTACCCCCACACTTGGAGATAAGTCCTAAACTAGACATTATGTTTATTCGTTTACAATAAACATGCCCTAGTCTATTATGCCACAAGTCAAAAGTATAAGCAGAAGGAGCAATTGCATTAGTAACATTGGACTGATTTATAAGCTAAAATTTGAACATTCCTTCGGTATAAAAAGCTTTCCCGAAATATGTTCCCTTGATAGACATCACCATCTAGGCAGCATTGATGTCCATCCTGAGGCCTGCATTGCAGAGTAGGCCTCATGAGATCAGGTTCTTGGCGATAGCAGGTACGTGCTTCAAGACTTTAAGCGTCAGAGACTTGCCAGAAGTCAGCTTCAATACCACCATCCCAATTCCGAGCACTTCAGCTTGTGCCTGGTTCGCCACTATAACAACTTCAGAAGTAGGTGTGTAGGTGGTGAACCACTTCTTGTTGGAGCAGACACGGCAGGTGGCTCCAGTGTCAACCCACCAGTCAGAGTCAGTCCCTACCGCATCAACCTGCGCAATCATAGCAACAACATCAGTGATCATAGATACCTTGCTAGGCCCTCCTTGCTCTGATTGCTTGGTCTTTGCTTTGCATTCAGTCTTGAAGTGGCCCTTCTTGCCACATTTGAAACAAGCCAAATAGGACTTTGGCTTCTTTTGCTTGAACGAAGTTCCCTTGACTTTCAGACCGTCAGGGTCCTTCTTCTTGCTGTGGGAAGCCGCCTGCTTTTCTCTTGGTTCCTTGGCATGAACCAGATTGGTGTTAGCCAATTGCTTGGATAGTGCGTCCACTTTCAATTGAGCCAGCATCTGGTCCTCAACATAAATTTCCTGCAAGAGATCTTCAAGGCTGATCTTAAGCTTCTTCCTATGCATGTTTGCATAGAACTTGCTCCACCCAGCGGGGAGCTTCGAGACAATCCCTCCAACAACAAACTTGTCGGGGAGGGGCATCGCCGCGTCTTCCAGCTTCTGTCGCAGTTTCAGGAATTCCTTTACCAGCGGCAGCGTGGACTTTTCGTCCTCAAAGAGCTATTTGTGGTATTTTTCAACCACAAATATCTTGCTCCTATTCTTGTATGCTTCGTACAGTTTCTTCAGAGACTCCCATATGTCTCTGGCAATAGGTTTCTTACTGTAGGATTCTGCTAGGGAATCCTCCATAGCATTCAGGATAAGCAGCCTCTAAATGCTATTCTTCCTTCTCCATTTGGACTGAAGTTTAGTAGCCGCAGTGATTGCGACAGCAGACCCAGTATCTGGAACAGTAGGTATATAGTTTTGAGATTGTTAGTGCCGGGGCACAATTTTTCGATAGAAAACTGAGAAGATGAAACAATTGTAAAAACAATATTCCAACGCAACACTTCTAGGAAGGTTGCGTAAGTTTAACGAAGATCTAAAAAGATCTCGTTACAACAGCATATGATATTATGAGAATCTAAGAAGATTTCATAATCCACAGTAGCGAAGAAGATGACAAGCAAAAGATGGAGGATGGCCTGCTGGGGTGTATGATCACCGTTGCTCAAAGCTATATTCGTCCCACACGAATAGCTTCCAGGAACCAGCAAGTTCGTCGGAGAACTTTGGAACACTTCTGCTCTTCTCACTCCTCGGATCGTACACGGACTCCCGTGCAAAAGCAACGCTGGTGCAAAGCTTATCTTCTCTCTCACAACCTCTGTTTACTTGTGTTAAGAAACACTTGTAAACTTTTGCAACTTTCTGTCTATGTTCTATGTTTGTTTGTGAGAGAGAAAAGTCCTTTTATAGGCCCGAGTAGCAACTGCCCGGTGTAAGCCCTAGTTTTCAAAAATATTTTTTTTATGGCATTTATATGCTTAAAATGAATTATTATGATTATTGGAATTTTTCTAGAAATTTTAAATGATTTTCTAAAAGCCAAAATATCAATTTATAATTTATTAGAATGTTTTAAATACTTTTTGCAATTATTTAAATTATTTTAAAGTTATCCTGCAATATTTTAAATATCTGTGCAAATTTAATTTGCACAGCGCTCAGCGGGGGAGCTTTATGCAAATTGGATTTTTGCATTTTCTAAAGGCGGTGGGCTAAAATGTAAATTACCAATCTTCGGGGGGGGGGAGGTTCTTGCAATTTGGCCACCCGATTACCGCCTTCTCCATCATCATCCCCGGCGGTTATCGCCATAACCCTAACCATAACCCTAACCCTAATCAAAACCCTAATCCGACCGACTCCAAACCCTATAAATAAGCCCCTGACCCCCCAGACCCTAACCCTAGACTCACCCAACCACCACAGCCCCCTACGCCGCCGCAATCACCCCATCTTCCCCGACGAGACTCGCCGGAGATCGCCCTAACCTAGCCCGACGCCTACACGCCACTTCGACCGCTGCGACCACCACCATTCGATGCGTCTCACCGAGAGGATCACAGCGCCACCTTCCTCCGCCGACCCCGACGCGTCCTCCGTCCATTCGTCGCCGCAAATAGCCGCTCGACTTGGACACGTACGTGTCTTTATGTATCTCGTGTCCTATTGTGTCTCGTTTTCACTCATGGGACTCGCCAACACACGACGACCCTAGTGGTAAGTGTGGACACAGCAAACTCGTGTCGTACGTGTCATAAATGGCCCGGACACTTGGACTCGACTGTATTTCGTGTCCTTAACTGTCAGGACACGAAGAATAGTTATCGGGTTACAACCCGTTAATTTAAAACCAAAATATAACTAAGTTAAACCCTTTACTACCAGTGAGCCTGAGTTGGCCTACCGGTCAGCGTGCGAGTTTAAACCCCCCCCCCTCACCCCCCACGTGCTCAGTGGCCCGAGTTCGAGCCTTAGGCTCTGTTGTGTTTTGTTTTTATTTTTATTTTCTTTTTCTTTTCTTTTCTTTTGTTATTATATATATATATATATATATATATATATATATATATATATATATATATATATATATATATATATATATATATATATATATATATATATATATATATATTTCCTTATATATATATATATTTCCTTATATATATATACATATACATATATATATATATATATATATATATATATATATATATATATATATATATATATATAAAATATATATATATATATAAGAAATTATATATATATATATATATTTATATATATATATATATATATATATATATATATATATATATATATATATATATATATAATTCTTATATATATATATATATATATATATTTATATATATATATATATATATATATATATATATATATATATATATATATATATATATATATAGATGTTATAGATGTATATATATGTATACATAACTATTTAGTCTCTATACTTTACATAATATTGTACATATATTATACTTTAATATATGTAAATATACTTGTCATATTTATATGACTACTATGTATAATTTTACCTTGTTAAAAAATTAATATTTATTATGTATTTTTACCTCTTTATATATTTTTGTGTATTTTAAATTACTGCAACCATTTGGTGTCCAAGCCTAGCATGGGTTTTTTGGGCCCAAATGTGTTTTCACACATTCAAGACCTGTACAAGTCATATTGGACTTGATTCATGGCCTTGGGTCCTGTATTTGAACTCTGGTTCAAATTATGTACATGGACAAAATACGCAGATAATTAATTATTTAATTTCAGATTGTATACCAAGCTATTTTTGAATTTCTAAAAAATACTTTAATTGCTGTTAAAATTCTGGAAAAATAGTATTTAGATACTATGTTAATTTAGCTAATTTAGTATAATTTTTACAGTATTTAATTTACAGTTTTGCCACTGTTTTGGATATGAAACCATAACTCATTTTCTGTGTACTTAGGAAAACTGATTTTTATAAAATACATGTACTGGTTAATAAATTCCAGAAAAATTATAATAAATTTCTATAATTAACAAGGATCATTTTGGTACTTTATTTTAAGTAAAATTGAGCTTTTTGGCTATCTCAAAAATTATTAGAACATAATGTTAAATTGATTTATTTATTAAATAATTACGACTTGCAACTTTTTGTGTTATTTTGAGTTATAGCCGTATTGAACCTCACCCCTCATTAGTGTAAAGACCCTAGTAAGTTAGTTATAGTATTGTGTCACCCCACATTAGTCTCCTATGCTAAAGTCATCATTTTGGCTAGGTGCCCAGTCACAAGTCGTGTTGCACCAATTAGTGTCTTAGTGTTTTAGCTTAGTGTAAAAACTAAGTTTATGTATTTATTTCTACAGTGACGAGTTACCAAGCATCTATAGCATTTTATCGCAGCTTTGCTATGCTAGAGGCAAGTACTTTCTACGAACTTTACATACTGCTATGACAATAAACTACGATTTACCAACCATGTTAAATGCTGATCCTTGGGGTAGCAAGTTAGAACTTTACATGTTGTATTACTTTCAGTCTCTACCATGTTTAGGACAGTATCTTATATCTCTCACATGTTTAAATAACGGGTTAAGGGGAAACTATTAGTAGTGTACGTGAACATGACCCCCTTCTCCGTATGTATTTACCGCGCTCGGTCACATTTTATATGTGACCTTGCCGTATGTTCTGATCCCGCGTTTGTGTATGTATATACACCGATGCCGTTCGTGCACGTATGTGCATGCCAGAAAAACTTGATATGTGTCGCTGTACATCCTATTCACCTATTGACCGATTCACGTACTTGCTACAGTTTTAAACTTTTAAACTATATGCTGTCATTTCTAAAAGAACCAATTAAACCATGATATGCCATGATTCCAGTTTATCACATTCCTGTTCATGCTTCGTATATTTAGTTTTCTAGAATCAGTCTTGCTCCCGTCCTGACAGGATAATATTGTAGGTATCCTTACTGAGGAGGAGTTGCTCTGTGACTCATATTATGGAGATACTGTCGAGGACCAGGCTTTGCCTTACGAGGATGTACCTGTGGGGAAACTCGTCTAGTTTGCGTCATTGTTTGGGATATCTAGTGTAGTCATGTATTAGACTACGTATTTTATAACTGGACATGTATCCAGTTTTACATTTCAGACTTGTACATGGACTTATTACTATATGAGACGACTTTTGTGTTTGGAGCATTTATGACTTTTATTCACTTATAGAACTGTTAGCACATTTAGTCTTATCTTTTTATCTCTAAAACAGCTTACTGTGCTTTATCTCAAGCGCAGGCTGGACATGACTCGGCCCAGCCCAATAATTTGTCGTGACATATTTTTAGTGGTGGCCCATGCAGGTCCCTGACTAAAATGTTCGGTTACATTATTGTACCAAGTATGCCTGTAATTAGGAACTTAAGGTAATTAGACAATATTAGAAATGACGCTTAGAACACCTAGAGGAATACTAGGATTGCAACATAGGAAATACATCACATGCTTGCTATTATAATTAGATTTTCTTGCCTATGATTGCTTACTTTAAAGAGTCCTTATAAGTCCTTTTTTATTATATATTTAGATGGTGCTTACTCGTTCATCCTAGTATGTCACACCTGAGAATGGTACACTCCCCATCCAGTCAGTTGGGCAGTTGACTGATACACCTCCACCTCCACCTACCATACTCCTCCACTCCACAAATCCACAAACCCAGATGCCTCCACCACCTTCCATATCACAGTTCCAGCAGGACCCGATACTTCCACCACCCCCTATTACTATACCTACCCAGGCTTCTGTCACACTCGATAGGAACCAACTGCTCACTCTAACGACCCATCAGGAGTAGACCACCCTACTCCGCCAGAGCATGGAGCATTCTGAGGAACGTACCGTGGTCCCACCACCTGTAGAGCTACGGCAGAGAGCAGGGAGGATCAAGGACTTCATGGGTCTGAACCCCAAGGAGTTCTCAGGGACTGAGGGTATAGTAGTAGCAGATGACTGGCTAGACTCGGTAGAGAGGAAGCTCCTTGGAGTTATGATGCCGGATGACCTCCAGGTCGAGGTAGCAAGATTTCTGCTGATAGACTTGGCAGGAGTTTGGTTCCGGAATGAGCCGTTATTTGCGAGAGGGAGGGCCACTTGGGATTAGTTCAAGACCCAGTTCAAGAAAAAATTCTTCTCGACCACCGCTAGAGTAGCCATGGGGCTACGATTCCAGAACATCCAGCAGGAGAACCGTTCTGTTGATGAGTATGCGGCAGAGTTTAGTCGTCTGTGCCGTTTTGCTCCTAGTCTGGTTGCAGACCCAGAGGAGATGACCCGTAGGTTTTGCCATGGACTAGTTCCAGACATCGACATTCTTATAGTGGCAAACGGTACGACTGACTACTACCAGAGCCTAGAGTTGGCCCGGAGCATTGAGGAGCGTCTTTTGTCTAGCAAGAGGCCGGCTTCTGTACACCTCGAGGGACCGTCCAAGTGTCAAGATTTCCAGCAGAGAGCACCGATGCCGCACCAGCAGACATATCGTCCCCCTATATCACATCATCCGACCCCGCCAGTTAGAGCACCGGGACCCCGGCAGCAGCAGAAGGGAACCTTGTGTACATTCTGTAAAAGTGTAGGCCACGACTCTTTCATTTGTAGGAAGAGGTTGGGGCAGTGTTTAGCTTGTGGGTCTGCCATCCTTCAGCTTCGAGACTGCCTAGTAGCGAAGATTAGAGGGCCGCTTTTGACTCAGCAGCAGAGGTTTGGGCAGCATTTGCAGCAGCAGAAGGGACCTCAGGGGAAGACTTATAGCCTAGCCCTTGAGCCGGAGCCGGAGCAGGTTTTGGAGCCAGATTATTTGGCTGACGTCATCACAGGTCATGTTTATTTGCATACTTTTCTAGATCTATGCTTGTTTAATTCTGGTGCATCTCATAACTTTCTATCATTAGAGTTATGCATGAACACCACTTAGTAGCTACACCTACTGCGGAGATTAGTAGAGTGATGACGGGAGGAGGACCAGTGCCTATTAGAGCTATCTATAGATGCTCTATTACTATAGTCGGGAGAGAGTTCAGCGGACGATTCTTTGTGATGCCACTCCCCGGTTATGATATCATATTGGAGATGGACTGGCTTAGCTATGCCCATGCATCTATAGACTGTCATGAGGGTAGTATTATGTTCAGTCCCCCAGGCACAGCACCATTCAGTATCAGGAGGACAGGGCCGGAGATCAGTCTAGAGCCGAATTATTGTACGACAGTTAGGGACGTAGCACCGCCACACCCTATCATTAGGAAGTTTATGGATGTGTTTCCAGAGGATCTTTCAGGACTTCCGCCTGACAGAGATGTGGAGTTCACTATAGATTTAGTACCAGGTTCATCACCAGTATTCCGGACTTGCTATAGAGTGAACCCCAAGGAGGCCGTAGAGATGAAAGAGCAGATTGATGAACTGTTGAAAAAGGGTTTCATTCGATCTAGTGCTTCTCCATGGGGAGCGCCAGTGCTCTTTGTGCCTAAGAACGATGGTACAGTTCGGTTGTGTATTGACTACCGGGCCTTGAATGCCATCACCATTAAGAACAAATATCCTCTGTCCAGGATAGATGATTTGTTCGACTAGTTGAGTGGGGCGAAGGTGTTTTCCAGGATATACTTGAGATCCGGGTACCACTAGGTGAAGGTCAGGGCAGCAGACATCCAGAAGACGACATTCAACATGAAGTACGGGCAGTACGAGTTTCTGGTGATGCCATTTGGTCTCACAAATGCGCCAGCTATCTTTATGAATTTGATGAATAAGATATTTCACCAGTATCTGGATAAGTTCGTCGTAGTGTTTATCGACGACATCCTGATATACTCGAAGATGTCGAAGGAGCATGCAGAGCACTTACGGACAGTTTTGCGAATTCTGAGGCAGGAGAGGTTGTTGCCAAATTGTCGAAGTGCGAGTTCTTTTTAGACCGAGTGGAGTTTTTCGGCCATGTAGTTACTGGAGAGGGAATCTCGGTGGATCTCAGGAAGATTGCTGCAGTGAGACATGGAAGGCTCCGACGTCAGTTTCAGAGATCAGGAGCTTTATGGGTTTAGCAGGCTATTATAGAAAGTTCGTCCAGGACTTTGCTAGGATAGCTGAACCCATGACGAAGCTGACACAGAAGGACTCAGAGTACATTTGGTCAAAGGACTGCCAGGCAGCGTTTGAGGAGCTGAAGAGGAGGCTGACGACCGCTCCAGTTTCGACTCTACCTTCAGGTTCTAGAGGTTTCACCATTTACAGCGATGCTTCAGGAAAGGGGCTATGATGTGTCCTACAGCAGCATGGAAAAGTGATTGCTTATGTATCTAGGCAATTACGGACTCATGAGCGGAATTATCCTACCCATGACCTAGAGTTAGCTGCGGTGATCTTTGCACTCAAGTTATGAAAACATTACTTATACGGAGAGTGTGTGGAAATCTTTACTGACCACAAAAGCTTGAAGTATGTGTTCACGCAGAAAGAGCTGAACATGAGACAAAGATGATGGTTGGAGTTGATGAAAGACTTCGACATCGATTTATAGTATCACCCCGGGAAGGCAAATGTGGTGGCGGATGCGCTGAGCAGGCATCCGATGGCATGGTATCTGATGATAGATCGACATTTGCGGGAAGATCTGGAGAAGCTCGGTATCGAGATAGTTCGGCCAGGATCAGTGATACAGATGATGGTGCTTGACATTCAGTCAGGTTTGATGGAGCAGATCAGGAAGACACAGTCTACAGATGAGAGCCTTCACAGACTTCGAGCCCAGGCTTTAGCTGGATTGCTAGATGACTTTACTATAGCAGAGGATGGATCCTTGAGGCATGGCAGCCGATTGTGCGTGCCGGAGGGAGAGCTGGTAGAGGCAAGTCTTACAGGAGGTGCACCGATCGAGATATTCTATTCACCCTGGTGCTAACAAGATATACCGTGACTTGCGAGAACATCTTTGGTGGCACGGGATGAAGAGGGATGTATCATGTTTCATCTCGAGATGCCTAGTTTGCCAGCAGGTCAAGGCGGAGTGCCAGAGGCCAACTGGTCTGTTACAGCCATTACCCATTCCCGAGTGGAAATGGGAACATATTACGATGGACTTCGTCTCAGGGCTTCCTCGTTCCCAAGGAGGGAAGGATGCCATTTGGGTCATCGTGGACAGGCTGACGAAGTGTGCGCACTTCATACCCTTCAAGGTGGGGCTTTCCACTGAGAAGTTGGCAGAGCTATACATGCAGCAGATAGTTCGCTTGCACGGAGTACCCGTGAGCATCGTGTCGGACCGAGATAGCAGATTCATGTCTCACTATTGGAGGAGCTTGCCGGAGGAGTTGGGCAGTCGGCTCAAGTTCACTACGGCGTACCACCCGCAGACAGATGGGCAGTCCGAGAGGACGATACAGACGCTGGAGGACATGCTGAGGACTTGCGTGCTGGACTTTGGCGGATCATGGGAGAGCCATCTGCACTTGGTAGAGTTTTCATACAACAACAGCTACCAAGCCAGTATCGGTATGTCACCTTTCGAGGCACTATATGGACGACGATGCTGCACACCGCTCTTTTGGAATGATATTGGGGACAGAGTTATGCTTGGGCCAGAGATGATCACGGATGCAGCAGAGAAGGTCGGGATGATCAGAGACAGGCTCAGAGTGGCTCAGGACAGGCAGAAACACTGGGCTGATGCTAGTCGCAGACCGATGGAGTTTGCAGACGGTGATATGGTGCTAGTGAAGATATCACCTACTAGAGGGACGATCCAGTTCGGACGAGGGGGGAAGCTGAGCCCCAGATACATCGGGCCGTTCGAGATACTTGGCAGGATCGGAGAGGTAGCTTACAGGGTTGCACTTCCACCCAACCTAGCAGAAGTTCACGATGTCTTTCACGTATCTCAGCTGAGGAGATATGTTTCGGACCCCAGTCATGTGCTAGATCATTCAGAGTTGGAGATCGGGCCGAGCCTTATATTTTCTGAGCAGCTAGTGGAGATATTAGACAGGAGGGAGAAGAGGCTGAGGAACAAGGTTATACCCTTAGTACGAGTAGCTTGGAGCCGTCACTCTCCGGGTGAATCTACTTGGGAGAGGAGTCGGACATGAGGGAGAGATACCCTTACTTGTTCGATCCAACCGCTGCGAGGGAACCACCCGTTCCCGCCTGATACCTTAGAGGTTAGTTTCGATCATAGCCTTAGTCTTTTGTTTGTATTGCTTGTTATGTTAGAATAATTGTAGAGTCTTCTATCCTTGTGAATTTCGAGGACACATTTTTTCAAGGAGGGAAGATTTGTACGCCCTAGTTTTCAAAAAAAAATTTATGGCATTTATATGCTTAAAATGAATTATTATAATTATTGGAATTTTTTAGAAATTTTAAATAATTTTCTAAAAGCCAAAATATCAATTTGTAATTTATTAGAATGTTTAAATACTTTTTGCAATTATTTAAATTATTTTAAAGTCATCCTGCAATATTTTAATTGTCTGTGCAAATTAATTTGTACAGCGCTCAGCGGGGGAGCTTTATGCAAATTGGATTTTTGCATTTCCTAAAGGCGGTGGGCTAAAATATAAATTACCAATCTTCAGAGGGGTTCTTGCAATTTGGCCACCCGATCACCGCTTTTCCGTCATCATCCCCGCGGTTATCGCCGTAACCCTAACCCTAATCAAAACCCTAATCCACCGACTCCAAACCCTATAAATAAGCCCCTGACCCCCCAGACCCTAACCCTAGACTCACCCGACCACTACAGCCCCCTACGCCGCCGCAATCAACCCATCTTCCCCGACGAGACTCGTCGGAGATCACCCTAACCTAGCCCGACGCCTACACCCCACTTCGACCGCCGCGACCACCATTCGACGCGTCTCGCCGAGAGGATCACAGCGCCGCCTTCCTCTGCCGACCCCGATGCGTCCTCCGTCCGTCGTCGCCCTAAATAGCCGCTCGACTTGGACACGTATGTGTCTTTGATCTCGTGTCCTATTGTGTCTCATTTTTACTTATGGGACTCGCCAACACACGACGACCCTAGTGGTAAGTGTGGACAAGCAAACTCGTATCGTATGTGTCATAAATGGCCCGGACACTTGGACTCGACTGTATTTCGTGTCCTTAACTGTCAGGACACGAAGATTGTTATTGGGGTACAACCCGTTAATTTAAAACCAAAATATAACTAAGTTAAACCCTTTACTACCAGTGAGCCCGAGTTGGCCCACTGGTCAGCGCGCGAGTTTAAAACCCCCCCCCCCATGCGCTCAGTGGCCCGAGTTCGAGCCTTAGGCTCTGTTGTGTATTGTTTTTATTTTTATTTCTTTTCTTTTTTCTTTTTTTATATATATATATATATATATATATATATATATATATCTATATATATAGATTATATATATATATATATTATATACATATATAATATATGTGTGTGTGTGTGTGTTGTGTTTGTTGTGTGTATGTATATACTATTATATGTATATTATATATATATTATATATAATATATATATATATATATAATATATATATATATATATATATATATTTTATATATATATAATATATATATATAGATATTATATATATTATATATATATATATATATATATATATTATATATATATATATATATATATATATAAATATATATATATATATATATATCTATATATTATATATATATAGATATATTATATATATATCTAGATATATATAATATATATATATATATATATATAATATGTGTGTGTGTATATATTTATATGTATATTTTTTTATATATTTTTTTTATATATAAAAAAATATATGTATATATAATATATATTATATATAGATATATATATATATATATATATATATATATATTATATATATAAATATATATTATATATATATATATTATATATATATTATATATAAATATAATATATAATATATTTATATGTGTATAGATATTATATATATATAGTATATATATCTATATATATATATATAATATAATATATATATATATAGATATTATATATATATATATAAATATCTATATATATATATATATATATAGATATATATATATATTATATATAGTATATAATATATATTATATATATATATATATATATAGATATATATATATATATATATATATGTGTTGTGTGTGTGTGTAGTGTATATCTATATATTTATATGTTTATATTATATATATATATATATATATATATAATATTATATATATATATATATATATAGTATATATAATAATAAAACAAAAAAAATATATTATATATATCTATAGTATATACATAACTATTAGTCTGATACTTTAATAATTTGTACATATAATATACTTTAATATATGTAATATACTTGTCATATTATATGACTACTATGTATAATTTTACCTTGTTAAAATATTAATTTTATTATGTATTTTTACCTCTTTATATATTTTTGTGTATTTTAAATTACTGCAATCATTTGTGTCCAAGTCCTAGCATGGGTTTTTTGGCCCAAATGTGTTTTCACACATTCAAGACCTGTACAAGTCATATTGGACTGATTCATGGCCTTGGGTCCTGTATTTGAACTCTGGTTCAAATTATGTACATGGACAAAATACGCAGATAATTAATTATTTAATTTCAGATTGTGTACCATGCTGTTTTTTGAATTTCTAAAAACTACTTTAATTGTTGTTAAAATTCTGAAAAAATAGTATTTAGATACTATATTAATTTAGCTAATTAGTATAATTTTTACAGTATTTAATTTACAGCTTTGCCACTGTTTTGGCATATGAAACCAGAACTCTTTCTGTGTACTTAGAAAAACTGATTTTTATAAAATACATGTACTGGTTAATAAATTCCAGAAAAATTATAATAAATTTCTATAATTAACAAGAATCATGTTGGTACTTTATTTTAAGTAAAATTAAGCTTTTTGTCTATCTCAAAAATTGTTGGAACATAATGTTAAATTGATTTATTTATTGAATAATTACGACTTGCAACTTTTGTGTTTTTTGAGTTATAGCCGTATTGAACCTCACCCCTCACTAGTGTAAAGACCCTAGTAAGTTAGTTATAGTAGTGTGTCACCACACATTGGTCTTCTATGCTAACGTCATCATTTTGGCTAGGTGCCCAGTCACAAGTCGTGTTGCACCAATTACTATCTTAGTGTTTTAGCTTAGTGTAAAAACTAAGTTTATGTATTATTTCTACAGTGACGAGTTACCAAGCATCTATAGCATTTTATTGCAGCTTTGCTTTGCTAGAGGCAAGTACTTTCTACGAACTTTACATACTGCTATGACAATAAACTGCGATTTACCAACCATGTTAAATGCTGATCCTTGGGGTAGCAAGTTAGATCTTTACATGTTGTATTACTTTCAGTCTCTACCATGTTTAGGACAGTATCTCATATCTCTCACATGTTTAAATAACGGGTTAAGGGAAAACTGTTAGTAGTGTACGTGAACATGACCCCATTCTCTGTATGTATTTACCGCGCTCGATGACATTCTATATGTGACCTTGTCGTATGTTCTGATCCTGCATTTGTGTATGGATATACATCGATGCCATTCGTGCATGTATGTGCATGCCAGAAAAACTTGATATGTGCCGCTGTACATCCTATTCACCTATTGACCGATTCACGTACTTGCTATGGTTTTAAACTTTAAACTATATGATGTTATTTCTAAAAGAACCAATTAAACCATGATATGCCATGATTCCAGTTTATTACATTCTTTTTCATGCTTCGTATATTTAGTTTGCTAGAATCAGTACTTGCTTCCGTCCTGACAGGATAACATTGTAGGTATCCTTACTGAGGAGGAGTTGCTCTGTGACTCATATTATGGAGATACTTCCGAGGACCAGGCTTTGCCTTACGAGGATGTACTTGTGGGGAAACTCGTCTAGTTTGCGTAGTTGCTTGGGATATTTAGTGTAGTCATGTATTAGACTACGTATTTTATAACTGGACATATATCTAGTTTTACATTTCAGACTTGTACCTGGACTTATTACTATATGAGACGACTTTTGTGTTTGGAGCATTTATGACTTTTATTCACTTATAGAACTGTTAGCACATTTAGTCTTATCTCGTTATCTCTAGAACAGCTTACTGCGCTTTATCTCAAGCGCAGGCTGGACATGACTCGGCCCGGCCCAACAATTTGGGTAGCGGGTCGTGACACCCCGGTTAGCACAACATTCGGGACGTGGTAATAACAACTCCAAACGTGCAGTAACCGCTCGCTGACGTGTTAAGTGCAAAGTACGCCAATAAAATGCGACATTACGCCTCATGAGCCCATGAGCCTGAGTCCGAGTCCAAGTCGCTAAGCCCCTACGAGGCTTAGCTCCCATGGAAATAAATTTCCCAAGAGCAAAAAGCATGAATGCTTTTAATTATTTATTTAGCCTTTTTCCTATTCAAAAAATAACCCCACATGGCACACCCATGTGCACCTCCACACCACATGTGCATCTCTAAACTAGCATAGCTAATATATAGAGATACAACTCATTTGGCCTAGCCGATGTGGGACTAAAATTTCAAATAACAAAGGCCAAAACCCAACAAACTCCTCCCCATAGCCCAAACCCTAGTCGCCATTAGAGTTCTTCTTCATCTCTTGTTCTTTCCTGGAGCTAATAGTGCGACCAAAAGTGCGTAGGAGGATCGTCGGACTTCGTCGAGCCGGAGGGAGCCTCCTCACCTAGCCAAGCAGTTGGCATGGCAGACTGTACCTTATCTCCTTCGCCGGGCTGTCTCATTGAAGATTGTCCAGCATCGACCAACCGAGGTCCTGTACTCTGGACAACGTATTCCTTTAGGTATTCCCCTTGTCACTCCTTAACCCCACTTTCCTTAATGAATATTACATAGAACAATGTGACACTTAAGTGCGACCTATGATCTCGCCATTCAAAGAAAGATTTGCTTATATAAATGTTCCTCTAGTCCTTATATCCCTTGCCTACCAACAGTAGATGAACATATACTAGATATGTGGGCATGGGTTCTTTTCTTTCTTTCTAAAACTGTATAGAAAGAGGAATTTTATATTTCAAAAGTTCAACTATGGATTTATATCCTTAAGTGCAACCTTCCACCACCCTAATTTCGGTTACATATTAATGTTGTTGCCCATGTATGGAAGCATGTAGAGCTTTCTATAGGTTATGTTGAGAGTTAACAATAAAAAAATGCTAAGGGGAAGAAGGGAATTAGGTCGTAGGATTTAATAACTAGCAGAAGCTATATGTATACATCTGTGAGCAATAGCTCAGTTGGTTGGGGGAGGGGATAGTGGAGTGGTCCTAGGTTCGAATCCTGTGGGGGGAGGGGTTTGTGGTGCTGTGTAGAGGTTTTGTTTTCCTTTGGTGGTTCTTCTTTTTTCCTTTGCCTTGGTAGCTTTTTATTCTTATAAAAAGGTTACCTATATGTTGCCAACAGAGAGATAATTACTGGGTGCTACCCATATACATGCACGTGTGAGCATTAGCCAACTTGGTTGGAGGGGATAGTATAGGAGTAGTTTTTCCTTTGGATGGCAAAACTCACTTTTCTAATCTTTCTGAGGAGGATTTACTTGGTTGCAATCGATACGGCCATCTCATTTGGTATATTGAACCCCAATAAAGTATTCCTGGAACCATATCTATCGAGTCGGTTTGCCCGCCAATTTGGTTATATTCAGTTGTTGTTGACCAATGCCAGGACCTCCCTTAGATTAAAAGACAGCCTTCTTGATGGTACACGGGCCTAACAGTATTACAGCATGGGTTGTAACAGGGTGCGCTTTGTGGCTCCCTTGCGGAGAACGAATACGTACATCTTGTACTCCATTGCTAAGTTTTATTGTTCGACGAACTCCAATCCTATAGAATATGACCAAGAGCAGAGTCTTCTCCTGGGGACTCGATTTAAACCTTCGAGGGATGCTATTACCACAGCACGTACCTTCTTACCCTATGGTCTGTAGTTGGTTATGGAGCTGGAGTCGGATGCGTATTCGGACAGACCAGATGATTCCAGTCAGAAACGGCCAGCGCCGGCCGGGACGAGCCTATCACCCCGAAGAAGTGGAAGAGAAAAGTGGCAGCCAATAAGCAGCGACCGACTTCAATGAAGGAGGCTTCTACCACCGCTATCACTTCTATCGTAAGTGATTTTTGTGATCTAGCCAGTGTTGTATTTTGGTAATGTCTTTCATTGTTAACTCCACTTTTCTTCGTTTGCAAGCGGCCAAAGGAAGTCTAGCCGTAAGCAGAAGGCTCCTGACCCTCCATCATCGTTCAGCCACGGAGAGGATCTGCCACCAGTAGATCCGCCCATTATTGATGAGGAGAATCCTCTAGTAGATGTGAAGGCTATTAGCCCAATGATTATATCATATTTTTGAATACGGCTAATTGATTAAGTTTAACATAATGATGTCACTAACAAACATGCAATCACTATAATATTGTTTTTAAACTCAACATTGTCCTACAGTTCAATTTATCATATTGTTACTACTTTGTTCACCTAACATGTACTTGCAAAAAAATAGTAAGTATGATCAAACCGGGACATATGCAATAAAGAATTAATGATGGACCAAAGATGACGTTATACAAAAAGATTTCTCTAGAAGAAATGTATCATCTAAGGGCTATTAGTTTTTATATTTATTTTTGTATTTTATACTATATTGAGTCTAGGAAAGTATGTAAGATTGATCGGAGCGGTACTGGGTTAGCTAATCTCAGTCCATAAAAATATAGCCTACTTATCCACAATTCAATATCCAAAAGTCTACATACAAAAAATTACCCAAAACCCCTCAAAATTTGCCCAAACAGTTGTGGCAGAACTCAGCCCGAGTTTGGTCAGGGTAGTTTCATGTTTGTTTTGAATTCCCTCCAAATCTTCATCCAACGTTCGAATGTGAGATTTCTGCATCCGAACTCTGCCAAAATTTGGTCTACAAAATACTATAAATAGAGAAGAACTTTCATATTTCCAAATCACTCATTGATCCAATCTTCTCTTCTCTATTCATTCTAAAGTGTTTTCTACGAGTTAAAGCTTTCAAATCAAGCTTATACCACTCTTAGCCAAAGCCAATACAGTTTGTTCAATCTAGAGTTTTGGTACTGAAGAGTTGTATTGGAGGATGCATTCAGAAAAATTTCAGTTTTTAAAATTTTCCTCTGGAGTCGGTCGTGCGCTCGTCGCCAAGCACGATGTTGTAAGAGTCTCAAGCACTCAGTTAAAGCTTGTGCCATAGTGGATTAACATCGAGCAAGAGTACTTGAGACTGGACTAGTCCTTTTAGAGGGATACCAGTATATATCGCTATATCACTGAGTTTGATCTTCTTGACTCTTATTTTACCGCAATTAGTTTACTATCATTTACCTACCATAGTATATAGTTCTGCATAATTTTTAATTGGTGATAATTTTTGCTGCACACGCACACAATCTACTCACCCTCCCTCTAGAGGTGCTCAATGGTCCTACAATTGGTATAAGAATAGATTATTCATATACATAACCACCTAGAGAGTATATATGACAGCCGTTAAATCTATATTCAACGGCGAAGGGCAATCTACAAATAGACCTCTACTATTTGATGGAACAAACTACACATACTGGAAACACAAATGAGCTTGTACCTGAAATTTCTAGACTATGACTTATGGTCATATATTGTAAATGGCTATACAAAGCCTACTATCACCTCTATTATTAACAAGCCTTATTATAGTTACAAGGAGGAAAAAGATGTTATCTAGCCTTGATGCAAAAGCAATACATGCTTTTTATTGTGCTTAGACATAAATGTATTCAATCTTATTACTACTTGTACAATATCTCATAAAATTTAGAAACTTCTTGAAGCTACTTATCAAGGCTGGTACGAAAGCAAAGCTAGCAACTCCAGAGAAAAGGATAGTCCTCATAATGATACAAATGGGTGCATGATGGCATTGGAATTTAAGGTACAACACAATCTCTTATACGAACAAAAGCTGTTATGCCACAACAACAGAAGATCAGGCCACATCATGGAATATTGCCCTACTAATGCTAGAAATAAGAATTGCTACAACCGATCAAACATGAAATCATCATCCTGAAAGTATGCTAACACGAGCATATGGTGTGAGAGTGAGACAAGCGACTCATAAGAAGAAGAGAGCCCTCGTCAAGCAACAAATATATTCTCAATGGCATTATCGAACGAGGTACAAAATAATCCTCTTTATGAAGAGAGTGAATTTTCTTATGATGGGTTATCTGATGCTTTCATTGATCTATTTGAAGAACACAAGAAAGTATTAGACAACTATAAGCAAGCAAGAAAGGATGTCCTATCATATAAGCTTGAGAATGAAAAGCTTACTTGCTTATTGAATGATGCTAGAAGTACTTCTACGTCTAATAATTCTACTGAGATTTCCACACTTGAGTTTAGATTGCATGAGGCACTTGATTGCAATAGATTGCATGAGGCACTTGATTGCATTGAGAAAAGCACTCAAGAAAATGATAAACTTAAGGAGGAATTAGAATCAGAAAAGAAAAAATATTCTTTGCTTTATGTAGAATTGATGCTCTTCTGCTAAATATGATGAGATCTGTGCTTACTCTAAAAAGTTAAAGATTAGACTTGGAAAGCAAGTAGTACAACCTATGACTCAGTCTAACACAAGATACGAGACACATCACAAAGTCACACACGACAGATCTTTTACAAAGGAAGCAAGCAAAGGTAAAGCTTCACATAACCATACATTCTTTTAAGTATCCACACATCGTATCACACCACTACACGTTGTCATACTGCTTCACGTAGCACTAATGTTAATACTTATTGTCATTATTGTGGTATGAATGGACACATTTCTAGTCAATGTCAGACTAGAAAACTTATTGATATGAACTTGTGCAAATGGGTTTCTAAGACTAACAAATGTGGATCCAAGTTTTGGATACCAAAGTCTTCGCCTCTTTGTGCAGGTGAAGTTTCCTATATCAAGTAGAACCATAGAATATGTTGGTAATTACAAAGCTACAAAGGTCATCTTCTAAGCAATTGTACCAACACAAGTGTGGTCACTAGAGTCACTTAGGTAACATGCTAAATAATTTTTCTTATATGGTTTTATTTATAAAATCGAGCGTGTTCTTATTGATGTCCTGCTATTAGCTCTCATTGATATTTTTTGTTTATTGTTTAAATCAATATGAGATATAATCCTAGCATGACTAGTTGTTTAGCTTAAATGATTAGTTCACACTATTGTCTTTTACTCTTTTCTATTAATGTGACACATTTATCTATGTATGCCTTTACTCTTAGTCTTTATCTATGAAGCATGTATACCACTCTTGTCCATAGGAGCTTAAGTTTTTTTTTGTTAATGTATTTTAACTTTCCGTCTTTAATATTTTTGAAATGGTTACTTCCTATCAATTTGTCTTTGGCATGCCATATTTACTTTAATCGAATTTTGTGAATATGTATGTTTAGCACAAGTCTTTTTCCTTGAAAAGTATGTACATATACTTTTATGTAACCTTGTGTTTGCATAATATATTCACTATTGATTATCATATTTTATTTTGATTAACTTCTTATGAATCAATTACATCTTTGCCTAATAAAACATATTATACATATTCTTGATCTTGTGATAATTTTTCAGTACTTATTAAGGATCATGAATACTTCATTATCATTCATATATTGCTCAATATATCTCTTATATTGATATATATTTTTTGTATAAATATCTTTATGGGGGCATATGAGTTCAGCTCAAGTTATATTATTTTGAAAAGTATTTAATTATACTTGTTATCTTCAAACTTGTGCTTACCTCATACTTTAGCTATTGATTATGTTGACCAAAATTTGTGTTCTTCTCTTTATTAGCTTCTTTTTCAAAGCCTCTTGTAATGATATTTTTTTTCTTTTTTGGGTTGATATTTTGGATACATGACTCTTATTTAATTTATAATATTTGAATATTTCATGTATGTCATTTTATTTATATATATTAGTAGTCTCCTAACTTCGATATTTATTTTTTTTATATCTTTAAGTTGGGATTTTAAAGAAATGTATTAATGTCCTCTGCTCAGTGTTCTTTTAAGATCGTTTGCTTTATCTTATTTTTAACATTTACATCCTTTATTGGTTTATATTATATATTTATCTCTATAGTGCACTATGAAAGCTTTTTAAAAATAGTCTTTTTGATCTTGATGTATATTTATTGTTACCCCAATGATTTGTATCATCTGTATATATAAGTGATCAATATGTCTTATGCCACATTTTGTTTTGAGACTTTCCAAGTCCACAAATAATTGATTTTATATTGCACAAATTCTTCTTAATTCTTCGGTTATTAAAGAAGAGATTTGTTTTGGGTACACGCTGTAAAACTCCAGAATTTATTTATTTTTATTTATTTATTTGGCTTAAATAGGATTTTATGGAATTTAATAATATCTTTAATTAAATAGTTATTATTGTAAATGACCTTAGCCATGGTTGAGTTTTGGAGTACAAATGACCAAGAATTGTGGCACTGATAGTGTACACGTGTGCTTTGACTATGTTTTAGCCATGGTAGAGAAGGCCGAACCATAGGTGTGTTCTAACTAGGAATACCAGGCCAAGTTGCGACTTAACCCCCATCGATGATTTATTTATTTAATTATTAGATTATGACTTTCTAGGAGACCCGGTTGTACCAATTTAGCCCCGACTTGACCCGAACCAAATCTAAACATGTAGCACTCTCAAATACCTTCATGATGATATATCTTTTATTTATTAATGCTTTCAATTTTGGAAAGTTTCTATTTATAGAAAGTGTCTACGTGTAATCCTAGTGTAATCCTAGTTGGCATTAGTTTATAATTGACCCAAAGTCCACCCAATCCTAAGTAGGCATGTTGGACATTAATAAATATTAATAAATACATATATTTTTGAATTTAATTCAGATTTTGGATTGTATTTATATATATAGATTTAATTAGTCTATATTAGGAAAGACCTTTTTAATCCTCAATCCAATCAATTAGCCAACTCACCAAATAACCAAACCATGCCAAGTGGACCCTCACCATGGAGTATTCGTCCAAGCAACCCCCCCAATGGCCGAATATCTCATAGGAATAGGATTTCCACTCATTTTCATGCATGCAACCCAAAAGGCCCATATATGTATATCAACTTAACCCAAACCCTAACCCTAACTTAATTCTTCCTTTCTCTCCCTCCCCATACCGACAAACCCCTCTCCCTCCCAAATTTTGGCAGCATCTCTCCCCCCTATCCCTCCATACATCATCTTATCCATTGCACATCTCTCCATCCTTCACAAAAATCCATCTCCTCCACCATACATCTACCCAACCACTCAAAACAAACCCTAAAAACTCTATCTTCACCATCCAACCATCTATAGTCATTGACACCCTTCCAAACTCACCAAGATAGTATTAGCAAGCAAATATAGCAAGAAAGGTTGGAGCTTTGGCAAGGAGAAGTCTTCACAACCTCTCTAGCAATGACTTTTGGTAAGAAACCCTAATTTTTCCATCTCAAACCCTTACTAAATTTTTGTAGAAAATATGTTATTAAATCTGTAGAAATCATATTTTGATGGCTTTTTCTATGTATAATCATCTATACAAGTTTCATGACATAGTCGTAATATTCATATTTCGGTAGGATCAAAATTAACCCCGTTGTGAAGGAACTATAAGTTATTGGTGGTTATTTCAAAACTGAATTTTATGTGTATTCATATATGTAAATTGGGATTTTTAAGTATTTTTCCACGAATTTATCAACTCAAATCTGGTCGAAAAAATTATAGGTCAAAACTAGCTAATTTTGGGTAATCGGTTGACCTAGAATGTCCCAAACTTGTAGTATAACTTAACCCTTGTACCCATGATGTTATTCTAATAAATAAGATATTTTACTTCTGTTTAAAATATATTTTTGATTATTTTAGCAATTTTGAGTAATTGACTATGTTCCGGACGAGTTTCGGGTAGACTAGCTGACTTAGTAATCAACTAGTCATAAACTTCTTTAGAAATATTAATTCTGGAATTTTAGAGATAAATCTGTAGAAAATTTATTTAAATATTATTTTTATAAAATTTATATGATTTTTAAGTATGTTATTGAAGTAGGGGCATAACCGACTAATTGAGAGTTGGAAATCCTAAAACTGTGTTTCGATGTCTCGTGGAACCTGTGTGATTTTATGAATCTAAATAGTTCCACGGGAGATTTGAATATAGTTAATATAGTTTTAAAAAATTACTTTAACTAATTAAGTCATATAATAAGTTTCATGAGTAGTGACTTAAACTAGCTAATTAATTATTTAGGAGCGTCGGGTTCCGGAGGCGTGGATGCGGGAGTAGCGTTTCATATTAAGAGCACAAAATCAGGAAAGTATACCTTGCCTCCCTCTATAGTTTATTTCATGCTTATTCCTTTATCTTGTAGTTATATGTCATCAGTTAGTTTTATTGGATTGATTGGAATGGTATGCTTTTCTTTATAACATGTATATTAGTTTATTGTCTCGTTTATATACCGTCGTTGTCCAGAGTTTGATATTATAGACTATATAAGAGTTGTCCTTACATGTATCTTGACTGAGTTGTACCGTATCATCACATTTACCTTGTCTGAGTCGTATCATGTCGTGGAGTGAGTGCGTGTAGCTGAACTTCTAATTCATGTTTCGTTTTCTCAACCTGCGAGTCCATAATCGGGGCGAGGGTTTGACCATTTGAACCCGCGAAGTCCACTCGGGGCGAGGGTTTGGTATCCGTTGATCTCTTATTCACTTGTTGCTTTCAGCAGTTCATTTATATATAGTTGTTCTTGTGTCCATGTTCATAGTCACTTGTCAGTATCCACTTGTCAGTTTCTGTCTCGTTTCTTGTTTATAGCCTGTTTATATTCTTATGCATGATAGAACTGTTAGATAGGCATATTTTTATGTATCTTTCTATGTCCCCTGAGGACCCGATGATCTTTTCAGGTTTAGCGATTGCATGGAGTTAGTTAGTAGAGCAGGATGGTAGATGTTTGTGATACACTTTCAGGATCCAGGCATATTGGTATTACGCTTATTATCCATTCGTGCTTTTATTCCTTGTCATGATATACTCTGCTTGTTAGCTTGTTTATAGACTCATGTTAATTTTTGGAGTCTAATCGGACATGTATGCTAGTGGGCTACAGACCACGACCTATAGTGTTCATTCATGTTTTATATTCTTATTGTGGATTGTGTTATAGGTTGCTTTGCCATAATTAGGCATGTGATACCACAGTCTAGACAGCGTTTACGTATTCGAGATGGGCTAGAGTCCGTTCGATACGTAGCTGGCTTGCTCACGAGCTCGCGTCCGAAATACGGGTGTGGGTCGTGACAAGTTTTTTTGGTGGCCTATGCAGGTCAGAGCATATCGTATTGGTTACGTAACTGTACTGATACAAGCCTGCGAATATGACTAAACGCTTAGAAATCTCAATCCACACTGCCGTGAAAAATTCTCTTAGAAATTTTTCTACCGTCCTTGAACTTCGTATTTACGCTCGATTACTCTTCCTTTGCTTTCTCGTATCATTGCTTCTCGTCCCTTCCTATTTCGGAGCGATAAATAATCGTGCTATATAGGATTTATTAAAAAAATTCTTAAGTTATAGTGTAAGTTAGTTTGCTTATTGTATTGTGATTGCTTGATAGATAAGGAAAATTAGAGATGACATAGGGCATCATGTGTTTGATGAGGTAATTTGACCAAAGGTGGGTAGACGTTCTAGAAATGGCTAAATGATCATACTAGGTTACGCCCTTTATGGTAGTCGCTTGATCAAGATCAGAGTAGCAGTTTTAGAGTAGAGACTGACCCTCTACTAGAAGAACCTAAATATAGGCTAACCCAGCCCATTTACCATTATGCCCTACCAGTTGTAAAGTTAGGATTAGACAGATTGGTAGGTATCACTTAGATTGATTAGGTGAAATGAGACTTATATAATTGTGATAATAATATGGTTAGGAGGGCAAACCTTTAACGTCATTATTGTAAGATCGCTGGTACCAAGAATAGCGACTAGAGATAACCATCAATAGTTTTACGATAGAGACGTTGTAAACCAAATTATTTAGGATTGATTATTACTTGAGTTATTAGGAGACACCGTAGTGACCTAGCGTATCCTTTGAACTATTCCTAGTTACACTAGCGCGGTTCTTTGTTAGTGGGCCTGATTTTAATTTCGAGGACGAAATTCTTTTAAGACGGGTAGGATGTAAAAACCCCAGAATTTATTTATTTATTTGGCTTAAATAGGATTTTAAATTTATGAATATCTTTAAATTAAATAGTTATTATTATAGATGACCTTAGCCATGGTTGAGTTTGGAGTACAAGATGACCAAGAATTGTGGCACGGATAGTGTACACGTGTGCTTTGACTAGTGTTTTAGCCATGGTAGGGAAGGCCGAGCCATAGGTGTGTTTTAACTAGGAATATTAGGCCAAGTTGCGACTTAACTCCCACCGATGATTTATTTATTTATTTACTAGATTATTGACTTTCTAGGAGACCCGGTTGTACCAATTTAGCCCCGACTTGACCCGAACCAAATCTAAACATGTAGTACTCTCAAATACCTTCATGTTGATATATATTTTTGTATATATATTTATTAATATTGATATGCTTTCAATTTTGGAAAGTTTCTATTTATAGAAAGTGTCTACGTGTAATCCTAGTTGGCATTAGTTTATAATTGACCCAAAGTCCAACCCAATCCTAAGTAGGCATGTTGGACATTAATAAATATTAATAAATACATATATTTTATATTTAATTCAGATTTTGGATTATATTTATATAGATAGATTTAATTAATCTATATTAGGAAAGACCTTTTTAATCCTCAATCCAATCAATTAGCCAACTCACCAGACAACCAAACCATGCCAAGTGGACCCTCACCATGGAGTATTCGTCCAAGCAACCCCCCCAATGGCCGAACATCTCATAGGAATAGGATTCCCACTCCTTTTCATGCATGCAACCCAAAAGGCCCATATATGTATATCAACTTAACACAAACCCTAACTCTAACTTAATTCTTCCTTTCTCTCCCTCCCCATAGCCAACCAACCCCTCTCCCTCTCCAAATTTTGGCAGCACCTCTCCCCCATAGCCCTCTATACATCATCTTATCTATTGCACATCTCTCCATCCTTCACAAAAACTCATCTCCTCCAATATACATCTACCCAACCACTCAAAACAAACCCTAAAAACTCCATCTTCACCATCCAACCATCTATAGACATAGCCAACCCTTCCAAACTCACTAAGACAAGATTAGCAAGTAAATATAGCAAGAAAGGTTGGAGCTTTGGCAAGGAGAAGTCTTCACAACCTCTCTAACAAGGACTTTGGTAAGAAACCCTAATTTTTCCATCTCAAACCCTTTAGTAGAAAATATGTTATTAAATCTGTAGAAATCATATTTAGATGGATTTTTCTATGTATAATCATCTAGAAAAGTTCCATGATTTATAGTCGTAATATTCACGTTTCGGTAGGATCAAAATTAACCCCGTTGTGAAGGAATTATAAGTTATTGGTAGTTATTTTCAAAACTAAATTTTATGTGTATTCATATATATAAATTGGGATTTTTAAGTATTTTTCCACGAATTTATCAACTCAAATCTGGTCGGAAAAATTATAGGTCAAAACTAGCTAATTTTGGGTAATCGGCTGACCTAGAATGTCCCAAACTTGTAGTATAACTTAACCCTTGTACCCATGATGTTATTCTAAGAAATAAGATATTTTAATTCTGTTTAAAATATATTTTTGGTTATTTTAGCAATTTTGAGTAATTGACTATGTTCCGGACGAGTTTCGAGTAGACTAGCTGACTTAGTAATCAACTAGTCATAAATTTCTTTAGAAATATTAATTCTGGAATTTCAGAGATAAATCTGTAGAAAATTTATTTAAATATTATTTTTATGAAATTTATATGATTTTTAAGTATGTTATTGAAGTAGAGGCATAACCGTCCAATTGAGAGTTGGAAACCCTAAAACTGTGTTTCGATGTCTCGTAGAACTTGTGTGTGATTTTATGAATCTAAATGGTTCCACGGAAGATTTGAATATAGTTAATATAATTTTTAAACATTACTTTAACTAATTAATTCATATAATAAGTTTCATGAGTAGTGACTTAAACTAGCTAATTAATTATTTAGGAGCGTCGGGTTCCGGAGGCGTGGACGCGGGAGCGGCGTTTCATATTAAGAGCATAGAATCAGACAAGTATACCTTGCCTTCCTCTATAGTTTATTTCATGCTTATTCCTTTATCTTTTAGTTATATGTCATCAGTTAGTTTTATTGGATTGATTTGAATGGTATGCTGTTCTTTATAACATGTATATTAGTTTATTGTCTCGTCTATATACCATTGTTGTCCAGAGTTTGATATTATAGACTATATGAGAGTTGTCCTTACATGTATCTTTACTGAGTTGTACCATGTCGTCACATTTACCTTGTCTGAGTCGTATCATGTCGTGGAGTGAGTGCGTGTAGCTAAACTGCTAATTCATGTTTCGTTTTCTCAACCTACTTGTCCACAATCAGGGCAGGGGTTGGTGTTTGTCTTGATCTGTTTGTACCTGCGAGTCCACACTCGGGGCGAGGGTGTTTGTCGTGAACTAACCTGCGAGTCCACACTTGGGGCGAGGGTTAGTGATTATTTCAAACTTGCGAGTCCACTCGGGACGAGGGTTTGGTATCCTTGATCTCTTATTCACTTGTTACTTTCAGCAGTTCATTTATATGTAGTTGTTCTTGTGTCCATGTTCATAGTCACCTGTCAGTATCCACTAGTCAGTTTCCGTCTCGTTTCCTATTTATAGTCTGTTTATATTCTTATGCATGATAGAACTGTTAGATAGGCATGTTTTTATGTATCTTGTTATTTTCCTGAGGACCTGATGATCTCTTCAGGTTTAGCGATTGCATGGAGTTAGTTAGCAGAGCATGATGGTAGATGTTTGTGATACACTTTCAGGATCCAGGTATATTGATATTACGCTTATTATTCATTCGTGCTTTCATTCCTTGTCATGATATACTTTGCTTGTTAGCTTACTTTATAGACTCATGTTAATTTTTGGAGTCTAATCGGACATGTATGCTAGTGGGCTGCAGACCACGACTCATAGTGTTTATTTATGTTTTATATTCTTATTGTGGATTGAGTTATAGGTTGCCTTGCCATGATTAGGCACGTGATACCATAGTCTAGACAGCATTTAAGTATTCGAGATGGACTGGAGTCCGCTCGATACGTAGTTGGCTTGCTCACGAGCTCACATCCAAAATGCGGGTGCGGGTCGTAACATACGCCGAAAGAGTCCTTCTGCTAACAAGGCGTAAAGTCTAAGCGACACGGTGCCAAGTGTGTTCGGACTACTGCTAGCTGGATACCAACCCCTACAGCTAACCCAAGATTGATCAAAACTTTATAAATTATAGATTTATTGAGTTCTAATTTGCAATTGTTATCTGATGGACTTTGAATTTTAGCTTTGATGGATTATATTATTTAATGATTGTCGTCCTTTCATATATTTATTTTTTTTATCATACTATTCTATATTCAGACTTGATTTGATCTTGTGACTACACACTGAATATTATGCTCTTTTGATATGTTCTTTAACGTGTGAGTAATATTCATAATACTTGTTTTATCAAGCTTTTATTATTTTCTTCTTATTCAAGTTAATAACTAACTATAGCAGTAATTCTTTGTGGGGGAGAAGTCAGGCATATTGAATTTCTCTCTCTCTCTCTCAAAGCGTTTATTTTTTACTAACCCTACGGTTAGATGGACACCATGCTAAGGTTTTAAAAGAAAAGAAATAAACTTTGATAAGAAGACCTAATATTTTGATGAATTAGTTTCCTACTTCTGGAAATATTTCCCTGGAATTTAAATCTGTCAATAATATTTTGGATATATCCATGTAAAGGGGAGCAGTTAATTGTTTCAAATCAATTATTTCCCTGACATGCCATATATCTAGAATACTATTTAATTATTTGGGCTTTTATCTAGTCATATTTTATTTGTTCAAAATGGACTATTTATGATTTATGGATTTTTTTATTAAAGCTGTTTTCGTGATACAAAAATTTGAATCATCAGCTGTCAGTCCGAGGACTAAACAAATGCATTCGAACATTTATTAAGACAGTTTTTTTTTTAATTTCGTATTTCAAAAGTCTTTTGATTTTTCTCTGTTATTTTCTGTCCGTACAGTTTCTAGACACTACAACAAAAACTTGTTTTAACGACACTCGAAAAGTGTCGTAATGACTCTCTATGGCACTTTTTTTAGTGCTGCCTAGAAGGGGTGTCATAGAAAGTTTTTGACTTTCAACGACACTCGATAAGTGTCATGTAATAACTTTATGACGATATTTTCTGAATGTCATGTAATGTTTATTCCACGACACTTTACTGGTGTCATGTTAATGTGCTTCAATGTCAGTTCATAAGTGTCGTCAAAATTACAACACTTTGTAAATGTCATCTAAAAATATTCTATAACATTTAATAAATGTCATGGATACTTTTCACGACACTTTTTTCAACGCCTTCCAAGCTTCATATATATATATATATATATATATATATATATATATATATATATATATATATATATATATATATATATATATATATATCACCAAAACTTGTTACTCTTAAACATGTTACTCTTAAACAAGTTTTGGTGATATATATATATATATATAACAAGTTTTATATATATATATATATATATATATATATATATATATATATATATATATATATATATATATATATATATATAATATATATATATATATATCACCAAAACTTGTTATATATATATATATATATATATATCACCAAAACTTGTTATATATATATATATATATATATATCACCAAAACTTGTTATATATATATATATATATATATATATATATATATATATATATATATATATATATATATATATATATATATATATATATATATATATATATATAATAAAAATATATATATTCTTTTCTTTTCAAAATATATATATATATATATATATATATATATATATATATATATATATATATATATATATATATATATATATATATATATATCACCAAAACTTGTTATATATATATATATATATATATATATATATATATATAATATATATATATATATAACAAGTTTTGGTGATATATATATATATATATATATATATATATATATATATATATATATGTATATATATATATATATATATAAAAAAAAAAAAAAATATATATATATATATATATATATATATATATATATATATATATATATATATATATATATATATATATATATATATATATATTTATATATATATATATATATATAATAAAAAAAAAATATATATATATATATATATATATATAATAAAAATATATATATTCTTTTCTTTTCTTTTGTTTGGAACCAGGTAAATTGTTTCTGGAATCGCTCCTACTGGGATTCGAACTCCTGACCATTCGGGCCGCATGCATCCCTCTTAACCACTAGGCTAGAGGTCATCTGCTATATATATATATATATATATATATATATATATATATATATATATATATATAGAAACCCCCATTTTATTCATCACAAGGAAGGAAAGCATTAGCTTACAAGTGCGCTCAGAGCGCCAAAATCCTCACTGACACAGACAACCCAGCCCGACAGACCGGGGAATGGGGGGATCCTCACCGCGAAGGGCTACGACGGAGCCAGGGAGTCTACGGCGAGCACCCGAAAAGATGCCGCGAATGCAACTCTCTGCTTGGCCGCCAGGTCGGCCTCAGGGGTGGAGTGGTCGCTGTTCTGGATGCCTTGAGCCGTATCGATCGCAAGCTCGACCCCCAACATCCTGGCAGGGAACTCCAAGGCTGCCAAGCGTCGAATGAGATCGAGCTCCAGGATGGCAGTCTCAAGAGAGTACGTCGCTGCGATCCGCTCATAGTATGTACGAAGATAGAGCGGAGCGTCTCGAATCACCTTGAGACCAATCCCAAGGGGACTATCAGAAGGGGGAGTCGACGAGCTGACGGGCACGCTGGCGGTGGAGGAGCCTAAAGCCGGGGTACCCTTCGCCACTGCCCCGATAGAGATCTGCGGTATCGTCTCCACCGACACCTCCTCCGATGACGCGTCACCGCCCTCCCTCCCGGAGAGGGCCCCGTCGCCAGAGGGCGCGGTCGGCGACACCGCTGGCGCGTCGATGGCGGTTCCCGCGAACCGATCGCCTTCCTGCGCGGACATCCCAGCAGCAACGGCCAAAGGTTCGACGGTGACGTCTGGGGGGCCTACCGGGTCGGAGGGCGGATCGGCCGCGGGCTCGGAGCACCGACCGGTCGCATGCCCGGGAAGGAGGCAGGCGCTGCACACCTCCGGGCGATGCTCGATCACCAAGTCTTGCCAGATGCTGCCCAAGTCTGGTAAGTTGATAAGAATCTGGGAGGGGGCGGGGCGTTACAGGTCGACGTCAACGAGCACCCGAGCGCAGCTTGGACGAGAGACGACCTCCGTGGTGCGGTCTACCAGAATCGGGCAGCCAACAGACTGCACGAGAAAGAATAGGGCCTCTTTAGCGAAGAGCGTGATAGGAAGACCGGGGAGGGCCACCCAGAGCGGTACCACCGTGGGTGCCCGCTTTGGGTCAAAGTCCGGTGACCATCTGGTCACTTTCATATGGGCCTGCGCCAATGTCCATACCTCTTTAGACCGGAGTCGAACGTAGTCCGCTTCCTGGCAGGGCCAGAGAAGAAGATGTCGATCGCCGATGACGCCAACCGAGATCGGGCCGGAGAAGCCCATCTTCACGATTACGCTGCGAACCACGGCGACCGGAGGTCTCGCGGGGAAGAACACTCCAACCAGAGCGAGACGAAAAGGGGCGGAGAGGGCAGCCCACTCCGCCTCCGAGAATGAAATCGACGGGGCGCCTCCCTGAACGGAGAACTGCTGCGGAGGAAGATCCAGAGGTGGGAAAGGAGTGATCGCCGACACTCCCGTAGAGGCACGGGCTCACCGCTGCGATCCAGAGCCAGCGTCCCGCACCTCCACTGCGGGAACGTGCGGGGGAGCCGGGCGGAAGGGGGGCGCGGCAGCGGCAACCTCCGCGAAGGAGCGGGCACGCCGCTGTGGACCAGCGCTGCGATCCCGTTCCGACTCGCTGAGCACGGGGGGGGAGGAGCGAGAGAGGGGGACGAAGCAGCTGGAAGGGGTGGCGGCTGGACACGAGCTGCCCGAGGGGGCGGATGTCGACCGGGGCCGCCGGCAAGTCTCGGCACGACAGGAGGGATCGAGATGAGGGGTTGTGCCGCCGTAAACTAAACCAACGACAGAGAGGGGGTGTCCCGCGGGGGCTCGGAGCCGCCCTGTGCTACAGTGAGATAGACCCGTCGGCGACGACGACTAGCAGGCCCAGGGAGGCGTCGCCTCGCTGCCGACCGTGTCCGAGTCTTGGAGATGGGATCCCGGCTGGAGAGGCGAGGGCGCGAGGGGGACGGATCTCCGCCCGCCGCCGCCGGGGCCGTGGCGTCAGACTCAGAGACGCCCAAGAGGGCAGAAGCACCCGCACCACAAGGTGCGCTGCAACCACAAAGTCCCACGTGGCCAGAGGGCGCACAAGTATGGACTGCGCCCAAAAGTGCTGAAGCTCTCGCTCCAACAGGAGCGCGACAGCCACACGGTGCCACGTGGCCCGAATGATGAACTGCGCCTGAGACGCGTGCTGATACCAGCAACTGGGCCACTTGGCCAGGGGGCGTAAAGGGCCGGACTGCGCCTGAGTGCTCAAGGAGCTTGACTGCGCCCGAGCGGTCAAAGGGCTCAAAGGGCCAGACTGCGCCCGAGCGATCAAAGGACCTGACGTGGCCGGGGAGCTCAATAGGCTGGACTGCGCCCGAGGGCGGCACGTCCCCCAAGGGTGGCGTAGGAACCAAGGGCACATGGCCCCCTGAGGACCTGTCCCCGACCGAATTTGAAAAAGTAACAACTGGCGGCTCGGTACCCGAGGAGGGGGGGGGGGGAGGACTCCTCCGGATCAGCGGCTCCGGGAGGGAGCCGCCTGACCGACTTCTAGGCCCGGTCGGAGGCCAGTTGGCTCCGGGATGGGGGGGGGGGGGGGGGAGAGCCAGGGGAGGACAGGAAAGGCAGGAAGGGCGGTGGGCTTAGGGACCTGGCGACGGGCGGAAGGGCTAGGTGTCAGGCCGAGCACGGCGATGAGGTCGTGGAGGGGTCCTTCATGTGCGGCAGAGGGAGGGAGGGAAAGAAGGGGAGAGAGGCTTTGGAGGAGCCGACCGGGCTCCGCCGGCCTAGGCCGGACTGGACGCTGAAGCCACCACGATCAGGAGGAGCGGAAGAGGGGAACCAGAGCTCCAAAAAAATTATATATATATATATATATATATATATATATATATATATATATATATATATATAACCAAAACAATCTTCACAAAAAACTAAAACTTTAATGTGCCAAAAGTAATATATTAAACAAGTTCCAACCCATACAATGTCAATAAAAGGTTACAAGAATATAGTATTAAACTTGTTTAAGAGTAACAATGTCTATTACATAATAAGCAAGTCCTAGTACTACTCCATAGCGTCCACCTTTTTCGAGCATCAAATTAAACTCGAATCTAATCCGCACTCATCATTAGCTCTGCACACAAAAAAAAAGATTAAAATTAATATTTAGACTATCAAATCTTAATATAAAGCGCTAAAACAACTCATATCCTCTATTTTAATCTACACTCTCACCATCTTCTTTTTGAAGGAGAATATATTTCAGAAAATAACAAGGTGTGCGCATTAAAAATTCCAACTTACCTTTTAGTTCTGTACATAAGCTCCAGAAATTCGCTAATAGAAAATCCGAAAGCCATGAAGCTCTATCCATATTGATAGAGTGGAGAACAAGACTCAGCATGTAAAGGCCTTAAGACTTCTCAGATTCAACCCAAGCCTCGGGCGTTCATTCGTTTCATTCATTCATAAATGTTAAGAGAGATAGGGGTGAGTATTCGGTTTATTCGGGAACCGAATAACCGAAAATCGAATTGGACTGAAATCGAATAAGCAAAATCGAAACCGAACCAAATTGGTCAATAACCGGATCGAACCGAACCGAATTAAATCGATTCGGTTTTCGATTTATTCAATTTTTGGATTTATTTGTGTTTTTTTTTGTTAATATATATAATAACTATATATATATATATATATATATATATATATAAACTAAATTTTCTTATTCGGTTTCCGTTTTTGGACCGAAACCGAAACCAAAAACCGAAACCGAATAAGAAAATTTAGTATTTTCAAAAGCGAAACCGAACTGATTTTTTTTAAAATCGAACCGAATCTCTTATCCGGTTCGGTTAGGTTCGGTTTTCGGTTCAAAACCGAATAATGCTCACCCCTAAAGAGAGACTGAAGTATATATGCATTCACTGAAAACTTCGACTTAATTTCCAAAGAGTCTAGTCCAATCTTTCGGGATTCCTTGTAAACACAATTTGTGGAGGTTCGTATGAGTTTATAGTTCTCCTAGGAAATTGATTCGGGTGTATCAAAGCAATCGAGCTTCAGCTATGTAAACCATTTCTCAGAAGTCAGAAGCCTTCAACAATTAACCAGGGACATTGCAAGCATGTGATAAGCATCCAACTCTGTAAGCCTAGTAAACATGCAGGGAAAGATTAGAGATCAAATTTTCAGCACAGAAAATTAAAGGACCACAAGTTCACAGCAGTCCCAATCATGAGTTAACTGAATTATTCACGCAGAAAATAAAATCATAAATCAAATTGGTGATATAAAGAAAAACACAATGGAAAAGCCAAAAGAGAATATAAGAAGCAAAGGAAAAAGGAAAAGAAAAGCATAAAGTAGCTCATCAATTGCATTGTTATCATAAAGCTTGCTTTGCACCACCACTAGATCTTAATATAATTACTTGCAAATATTTACCTAAAGCTCAATTAGCCCTTGACATTGAGATTTCTTTTTCTTGCTTTTCACAGTCTTGCCAGTGAGCTCACCTTCTCCTTCCTTTATTATTTCAAATTTTACAAAGTCTGGCTTCGGCTCTGCCATTACTTGAACTGCTTTAAGCCCTCCCCATTCGGTATCCTTCTTCAATCAATCTGCACACAAAAAGATGAGAATTAATAATTCGGCTTTAAAATCAAATAATCCATATGAAAGAGTAGCAGAAATCAGAAACATTAGCAACAATGCTCACATAAACCGAAACTCTAAAATTCCTAGAGGTGAACTCGTACGTGTATACATACCATATTGCCTCTTCACAATTATCCTACACAAATACATACTACCCCCAAATATACTGCCCACAAAGATTAAATTTGTTGCAAAAAAAATAATGCTTCTCGTTGCAAAAATAAATAAATTTCATAACTAATGTAGTTAAAGATATAAACTGTACCAAAGAAGCAACTAGGAATTTTTTTGCCTTGTACTAATCAGCAGTAGATCAACGTTACTTGGTGTAGTTGCATGCTGCTTCTTTATGAAACAGCATACGAAAAGCAGCTTATGAAACAACAGGTAGCAGAAGAATAGTAAAACATAAAGCATGAAGATTTTTTTACAAGTGAAGGCAACAGTAGGGAACAAAAGAAGCAGCAGGCCAAAAAAGAAAGTTGGCTCAGAGTATATATTTTTTCATGGTTAGCAAATTTGGTTGCCTCTTCAACCCATCAATATATGATGTGGAATGCAAACCTAACTAACTAATTATCCAAAACCCTCATTTTTATGGCCTCGTCAGCCATTCATCCATAGAAACCTAAAAAGAGATAAATGATCCAAGACTCACAGGAATAAGTGTAGTACCATAAACCATGCAGAACATTTTGCAGTTTAAAAACTAACAACAGTTTAAAAACTGCAGTTTCAGTGCAGTGGCCGAGAAAAACCATAAATTATAGCAGTTTAAAAATTACAATATCAGTAAATTGACCAAGAGAAACATTCACAAGTTTGTATAGGAATACTACAGAACATTTTGCAGTATCTTTGAGTTGACCAAGAAAATTATAGTATCAGTAAATTGACCAAGAAAAATGCAGTATCAGTGCAGTAACAGACCTGAAAAATTAAGCAAAAAATCACAAGAAAACAATATATAACAGCAACATGAAGAATTAAGCAAAGCAACAAGGAAAATGCAGCCATTAAGCAAAGTAACAGCTGAAATTCTATCAACGAATTGACCAAGAAAACTGTTGTATCAGTGAGTTGACCAAGAAAACTATCTAGCAAGAAGAATATTTTTGTAATACCACATCAGCCCCTCTGTAGATGTGAGGCCTTAGATTATTGTAATCTTTTTGGCCTGTAAATATGTACATATTTTGGTAACTACTCAACAAAGTTACAATGCATTAGCTCAACTGGTTTAATACAGTGCGTACAAGTTATCTAGTCTTACTAAAATTGTAAGTTAACTAAGTTTGAGTATCCTGAATTCTCACTTTTCCTTCCCTAGGTCACACATAATAGTGGCAAACGGAAAAAACATCATCCGGGCTATGTGAGGTTCAAGCAAAAGAAAACAGCAAATGTAGTTGATAAGCTTTGCACGGGCAAACCAATCTTGTAGGTCCCAGTCTGCAACTTCATTAACAAGCCACCAATAAATTCTAGATTTTGTAATTCCAGCACCAAGAACTGACATAATCCGGTGGCCACCACAGGCATAATAAGGCAAACCCAATCCAAACAAGTTACAATTAGCAAAACCAAGCATTAGAAAATCAATATAGAAACTAAAACATGAATCGGGCACATTAAGAGATTAATGTGTTGCAATCTCATGGAATAAGCTACAGAAAGACACTCACTTGAAACAACTCAATTGTAAAACACGTAAATATCGAATTTAAAATTTAATCATCCTTCTGAAGAGTAGCATAAGAGTGTAATTACCTAGTAAATTCTAGAAGAAAACTTGGTATGTTCAAAAATGGTGAGAAGGTAAACAACATCAGAGTATGGTTCATATATTCAAAAACTTGCAATTATATGACAATTCGACTTGAAGACTCAGATCCCCATCATGTGGCCCAGATCAGCTAAGTTTGGACACACAGTTCATCCAAGGTACTAATAAATCACTTGAAAGTTACTTGGCCCTATGAATGACATTCAGGTAATGCTGACTTATTCAAGCCTCTTTCTCGTCCCAAAGTACTGATAAAGAAAGTCATCAAGTAATAAAGGAGGCCAACCACGTGTCTAATTTTTAGGCTTAATTGCAACAAAATACCCAAAAATTTCTCTCTTTCGCAAATTGCAAAAGTTAACTATTAAAATCAGAAAGTTGCTGCCCTAAACTATTGTAATTAGTAAATAAATACCCTAAACTTTCATAAATTTACAACGTGCTACCCTGCATCATTAACAATGATATCTTACCTATTTTCATATTTCTTATTGATGCTATGTTTTATCAGCGTAAGGTAACGAGATGCAAATATATGAAAGTTGTTGGTATTTAGTTGCTAAATATGATACTTAAGGGTACAAGCCAGGCCCAGGCCTGGATCATTCTAAAGACCAACTTTGGCCACGCAGAAAGTAACCAACACAAACCTGTAGCCTCTAAACTGCACTTTTAGTATTAACAAAACATAGAAAAGTCTCTTCAAATTGTTACATAATATTATAGTGAAGATGATTGGCCCAATGGCTATGACTTACAATAACTCATGGTCTAAGTCTAACAGGAGAAAGTATAAATCTCAAATAGGGTCTGTTAAATCTCCCTCTTAAGCTGGGCCAATACAGCCAGGTTAGGCCTCCAAAGCCCAACCACCATCTACTGAACCCAGTTATGTGTCCAGGTTAGTTTTGGGTCTACCGTCCATCTGTCAGGTAGTTATTCAGAAAATCCACACAGTAGCAAGGATAACTATGTTGGCTAAATCAAATTAGGTAGAATAAAAATCTCTTGAAATTAATCCACACTAGTGGTCACAAGATTCCAACACATAAGTATCTTCTTAAAGTTTTAATAGACATTTTATATCGACCTCCTTGACATTTGAAGTTTGAAATAATAAATCTTGTAACTATTTTAGAAAAATGGAAATCAATCATCCTTGTAAATCGACTGACTGGATTTTCAGATGCATATACATAATTATACAGACTGAAAGTGCTCAAACAGAATCCTTTTCAACCACATCAATTCGCATATAGTGTGATGGCATGTTATTCTATTTCTGCTCAACCTATACATCGCGCTTATTTATTAATGTCCACCATACCGCACCACAATCAGATGCATTGTAGCCTGCCTTTCATCAGCAAAATACTACAGAACCTGCAATTTTCTCATCCAAAAAAGTTGTTCGTATTAATACTTCTTTTCGGTACTTCAAAATGTGTTACAAGCCTGCAGCACATGTCCTAACACATAATACATAAGACTCATAAACTGCTAGTTATATTTAACAAACAAAATTATCAGGATGGTAATTGGCTTCCTAAAAGCATTTATCATCTTTCTAAATCACTTTTCATCCATTCGTAGAAGGGATAAGTTTGGCACTGGGTCCATTAGAATGACAAAAAAAATATCGAATTGTATGCATAAAAAGATGAATAAGGGAGGTCAGGGACAACACAGCATGAGGGCTTTGAAATAAGAAATATATTACACTACTGCTGTGGTCGCATCTTAAACTTTACTATTTACAATGTTCTAGTTGTCGGCAATAAAAATTAGCCAATATGCAGTTCGATGTTTTAAAAGGAAGAGGAGATTCAAATTTTAAAAGGAAAGGTAAATTCTTAATACTGATTGCCTTATCGTGTCTGATTGGTTGAAGCAATCGAACGCAATAGTGACAATTGCCAGATTCCTAGTAACACCAAAATGTAAAAAAGGCAAGAAATTAGTAAGAACAATATTTAAGTAAATTATATCAATAACAATAACTTCCAACAAAACTCCCACTAATATAACTCTCAAATATGATAATATTAAATAATCTAACGGGAAAGACAGTTATATGTTTTAAATATGTGTGCATGTAGGCTGTAGCTCTCCCAAGTCTCAAGAAATCAATACTTGTTCTATGTAGCTTATCCCATGTTCCATTTCCCACTATTCTTTTAATTCCAACGTATCATCCTAGAGTCGAGAAAATGAACTCTTTGGCTAAATTCAGATTTATTGGGCCAACTCTCTTAATAGATTAGCAGCTAACTTGATTGATAAAAATACATGAAGAGAGAAGAGATACATGATTGAAGAGAGAAGAGATACAAAATCATGTTCTTAAACATTGTTCCATGCGTGAGGCTCCTTGAACATTTAGATTCCTAAATTGTTCGAAATATTTTTTTATAAGCTTTAATGAACTTTATTAGTAATAGCATTGATTAGTGATTCCTCTTTTATTTCTAAAAGCAAATACCACATCATATTGAAAATAAAAGTGAAACAAAAATCAGTAGAAATAATAGAAAAGAGAACAAAAAGGACCACATATTTAATACTTGGATAGAGGATCCATAACGTTAATCAATGGTTGAGTAGTTGTAGATGTATCACAACCTTTTAGCAGCCTAATCAATCAGGATTTTGTTTCAATGGTTGAGACACTAAATTGTGTTAGGTGTAAGCTGCATGGTACAAACTAATACAGCTCAACAAATAGCATTTAATTTTAATGGACTTAGAAAAGACTGTAAAATTGTATAAAAATTACTCAGAATCACTAGTTAGGGGTGGAAATTGGCAACCCCTCGAGTTAGGTGTGAAATTACTCAGAATCACTAGTTAAAACGAAAAAAAGAGCGAGTTTTATTTCTTTCTTTTTGACCTTGGAGAACTGGACGAAGAATCGAAAGTTGACGGATCGGATCAGGCGGTGAAGAGAAATATGAGGACGTGGAGCGCTGCGGCGCCACCGAGGAGTACGCACGCATCATCGAAGTCGAGGCTCAGGACCTCTACGAGGAGTTAGGCAACGTAGAGGACGACGAAGGGCTAGTCATTGGTGCTCCGCTTCAGGAGATCCACTACTCCCGCCAAGTTCCCTTCCACATGGAGCCTTGCCATCTCCTCCTCCTCCTCGTACAGATCTAATAATTAGGGTTTTCTTCGGTGAGGAAAGGGGCCGAACTAACCTCTCAGGTCAAAAAGACTTATGGTCATGGAGGAGTCCGATGAGATGACCGACGATCGAGCACGAACACGACATCCAGAGTTGAAACCATCGATTTTCGATTTTGAGTAAAATATTAGGGAGGAAGGAGGATAAGTGGAGAATTTTTAGAAATTTGGGAGATCAAATGAGAAAAGGGAGAAACTTTGATACAGTAGGGGTATCAAAGTTTTGATATCCCCTATGTATGACATGTGGGTCCTCTCAAATTTTATGTGTATATATATGTGTACACGTTTTACAAAACAGAAGGGGCCCACATGTCATACATAGGGGGTATCAAAATAATTTTGATACCCCTACTGTATCAAAGCTTTTTCCATGAAAAAATAGGTTTTTGATTAGAATTTTTGGGAATTTTAGAGAGAGAGAGAGACTTAAAGAAAAAAGTATCTCAGAAATCTTATAGTGAGAAAGGAGAGAGAGATAGGGAGGAGAGATTCTTTGTGTTCCAGAAGTTATGGATGAAAAGTTTATGGAAAAAAATGAATAGGGAAGAGCGCACCAAATTGAAAAAAAATTGCAGGAACAATTAATTTCTGGACAACATTTTAAAAGTATCGTCTTTTATTATTTAATATTAGATAATATTTAAATAGTTTTATTGAATTTATGTCTACGACACTTTAAAAAGGTTACATAATTGGTGATAAATATTTTAATACCACTACACATTTTAGCAAGGTATCGTCATAAAAATAATTAATGACACTTATTTAGAAAGTGTCGAAAATAAAGTGTGGTTATTAACCATTTTTGTTGTAGTACTTACTCCAATGCTATTATTAAGACAAATTTCAAAAATTAGTATTTGGATATATATTTTTTAATTGGAGATATATTTTGTTTGTTCATCTTTAAGTATCTATTTATTGGATATCTCTTTTACTTGCCTAAAGATAATATTTTGTTTTAAGTTTTTTTATGCATTGATCAAAGGGATGAAAGATGCATATCCCGAATATCTCTTTGATCTCATGATTATTTATTTTATCTATTTTATGCATATAAATATTTTTGAACTAGATATACATATAAGGGGAAGCAAATTAATTGTTTCGATTCATTTATACCCTTAATATATAGTATATCTAGTTCATCATGGACCTATAGTCTTTCACTTTATTCTTATCGATTGTGTTCATGATATTTTGATTTATGAAATGGTACGAGAGAACATATGATTCTTCTTGATTCTCTCTTATATGGGTTTTTTTGGCAAATATATTTATTTATATTTACTGATGATTCCTTTGAGTTTAAATTGATTTGGCTTTTCTTATTGAGGTTTTATCTCAAAGTTGATGATTATCTATATTTAGACTGGTCATACTTTGCGGAAGAGTATTCAAGTAGACTGAATTTCTCCTTCTCAAGTATTTTGCCTCATTTACCTTCATGTTTACTTAATGGATATTCACATATCATGCTAATATAATTGAGTTCAAATTCATGAACTTTGGTAAGTAGATAGATTCTAGTATATCTAATTTTTTTTCTTTTCAATGATTATATTCTTTATGGAAGTGATTCACTAATTTGTATGAGCAAATTGTGAATCGAATTTTTTTTTGTGATCATTGTTAAAAGCCTTATTATATCTTCTATATATACTATATTTGGTACCTTATATTGATATATAATAGATTTACGAATTTCTAATCCTCGTGGATTATTTATGACAAATGATTGATTTCTACAATTGGTATATACTATATTGGTATCTACTTTCTATTAGAATCATTTATTGTTCTCTTTCAAAACTATACTTACATTTATTCATCATATTGTATTTTGAATGTCATTTTAGATTTCTAGTTGGTAAAATATTTATTGTTTGAAATCAGATTTTGGTTTGAACCCTGATCGTTGTTCATGTTTATTTCTGTCTTCCTTCTGTTATATTTTATTTTATATCTTATTACGGGGGAGCTTATTTTTTATCATGTCAATGGGAAAGAAATAAGTTTAAGTTACCACGCAATATTCTCGTAATTTATGTTTATTAGTGATACATTGCATATATCATATTTATCTTAAACTTAACCAATTTGTCATAATAAAAAGGGGGAAATTGTTAGCCCAATGATTATATCATATTTTTGAATATGACTAACTGATTAACTTTAACATAATGATGTCACTAACAAACATGCAATCACTATAATATACCATTGTCCGACTGTTCATTATATTTATGAAACTACTACTTCTTTGTTCGCCTAACATGTACTTGCAGACAAACAATAAGCATGATCAAACCTAGATATTTGCAATAAAGAATTAATGATGGGACAAAGACAGTGTTATATAAGAAGATTTCTCTGAACCGTCCATCGACCTATCCGGGGCCTCGCACTTGGGGGTTCCTGTAACTCCACCTTTCTAATATTGTAGAATTTTTTTTTAAAATTTTATCTTAAATAATGATTTGGGAATTTTTGAAGTTTATGTGTAGGCTTGGTCATCATTTAAATTTTCTTGGGCTAACTTATTTTAAACCCATCATGCGGGTTGGGCCATCCCTGAAAGCCCAAACCCATGACTTCAATCCTATAGAAAGGATTATTTTTCTTTAACTGAGACTTTTAGCTTTTTGTTTAGCCTTTTCAAAATTTTGAGTTCTAACGGCCATGGCAAGAGGCCATGTGCCCTAACCGATTGCCAGGGAGGAGAATGGAAATCTTCCCGCCAAATATGACCTACTCCTCACGCTACCCCGCCTATTTAATCTCATCTCCTCTTCCAGAAATTTCACCATTCATCAAACCTATCCATCTCGTCCCTGCAATTGAGCTCAAGCCAGGAATCATGGTGGATGCGTAAGGAAGGAGCAGGAATTGTTCTTGAAAATCCTAGCCAGCAATTTGAGAGTGTGCTTCGTCGATTGACCAAGAATTCGATTTGTTCTTGGTAAGTATCTAGAGTTCGATTCCTGATTTGATCTATTCTTGGCCAAAGAATTTGCTCATTGGCTCCTTGTTTCATTTTGAAGGATTGAACAATTGAGACTATTCTTCTTTGATTCAACCGGATGAATGATCGAAGCTCTGATGTTCGATTGGGTACTCTTTGAACAACCATCAGATGTGTGTGAGTATCGATTTCCTCATCACATTCATTTAATTCTCTGATCAGATCTAGTTTTGTAAGTATGTGAGTATTTGGTCTCGATCAGATCTGATCTAGATCAAGAGAACAATTCAAGTGTTCCTAGGTGTAGATGCACCCTTACTGTTTGATTATTTTCCTTATAGATCTCTGCAACATCCTAGAATTCTGATTTAAGCCTTGATCCTTTCGAATTTAGGTACATTTCACAAATTTGTAATTCCTTCATTTTGGTGATGATCAATGGATCTATTTTGAGACAGTGATCTTGGGTTCCATCACTCAATTCAGGAATTCAGAATAGAGCCCTGAATAGGTGTCGAGCCAATCCTTGTCTGGCAATTGGAGGTACTTCTCTTAGCTATCCAACTTATTAATATTTTCGACATTATGTGCAGTAGAGTATTTTTGTTGTGGATCAATTTAGTTTGAATCATGTGAGATTTGGTATGGATATCAGTCTTCAAGGAGTAAACTGATACGGTATCAGTCTCACTGATATTGAGCTGTCTCAGTGTCACTGATAGCGAGTCAGTCCTTCCTGGAAACTAGATTCATTCTTAACTGGATGAGGTAGGTGGTCCTCATAGCTATAGTTGCATTTGAGTGATTGTGGCATGTGGACTGTCATGGTTAGATGATCAATTTGGATTAGCACTTCATCTAAGTTTTGATTTGTTGGTAGAGTTAAATTTCTGTCCTGCTGAATTGATCTTTCTACTTTGATGAGAACATAAGAGGAACCTTGGAAACTCAGGTATTAGAGGAGTCGAAGACTGATAAAACAGTCTGAGTTTTAAGCTTTATAGACTTGAGAAGCCAAGCTATGGATGTCATGAATTAGGCTTAGGAGTAATCGAGTCCAGGGGCCTTGAGGCTGGTTAATCAGCCTAGGTTATTGACTGATTAGAGGAGTTTCTTTGGCTGGAAGTTTTAGACTGAGCATTCAGTCTTAAGCAAGGGGTTTATATCAGTTCCATGGTTCTGAATTGCTTAACTGAATTATTCCTTTAGCTTTTATTGCTTTTAGTCACAAGGCTAAGTGGTGTGTTTCAGCTACCATGCCATGATGATGTCTGAACCATTAGCTAATCTATGTGTATGATTTATAGTTCAATTCACATAGTTAGAAGGAAACCTGATAGTTCAATAGGATATATTGAAATTGGTAAATCCTGGTTTGATACCTAATGCAAGATGTGCTTAAAAATGTTTTGCTCAAATTGTTACTTCTGGATTCCTACAGATAGCATTAGCAGACTGGTATGGATCTCAAGGTTCATTTCCCCTTGAGACTTATTCCTGAGAACAGGGCAATTTCAGTGTCATGTTCAGACAGTTATTGTACTGAGCTGGGTTGACATGAAACCCTGTAGAATCACTCCATCTTTTTGAATCTGAAAACTTATCTAGGCAATGCTGGGTCAGGTTATTAAACTAGGTTGCAAATCAGATTTAGTTTAATTTATCCAGTTTAATTTTGATAGCAGGGGACTGAATTAAACCTGAGATCTTAGGGTAGCTTGGTTCAGCAGTGAACCCAAAATTTCACATTAGAATCTTGCTGAACTCAGTTGGAAACTGAGTATAGGTTAACAGTAGATAGATTGATAGGTGTCCATAACTGGGAATCGATTAGGAGGACTGAGGTATGCTATTTTTACTAAAATAGATTGTATCATGTCCATAGTGTATTATGCAACTATAGAGTGAATATTAAAAACCTATTGGATTGTTTTAGGCTCATTCCTAACTGAGAGGTAGACTGTGGGTTAACACATCAGTTTTGGTTAGTGCTTCCTAGTAGCATTTTTTAATCATCTTACTAAACTGAGAACAGATGTCTAGGCCTGTTATCCTAGTGTTGTGTGTGTCTGTTAACCAATCCTGAGAATTCAGGATACACACTGAGGCAGGGACCACATTGCAATGTTGTGGCAAATTTTAATAGGACTTCTCAATCACTGCTCTAATTTCAGATAACCTGAGACTATTCTCAGTAACCTGGGATCATTTCTCATAGTGCAGTCCAATTTTGACAGCAGGAACTGAGCTCACATCTCATGGTTCAGTTCAATATGACTAAGAAACCTAGAACCAAAGCAAGGTTTAGTCCAGTGAACATTTAGATTCCTAGGAGCCACCTTATGAACTGATGTTGGAACCAGGCCATATACAAGGGTTCATGTTTATAACAAAAATCCTGTTATAACTATTGGCCTCCAAACGAGTTCAACTTTTGGAAGATTTCACTCATTGTATAAGGTTTAATTTCTTTACTTTCACTTAGGATATATGGGGGGGCCTTAATAGAGTCAATCTTTAACTAATGTGTTAGCCTAAACTAGATTAGATAGAATAATCTTTTATAGAGTAACTTGTTTTATCAAGTTAGAACTTAGGATAAATATTCAATTGTTAGCATATGGATTTATATTAACCGTGTCACGACCCGCACCCTAGAGTAAGGGCACGAGACGTGGGTACGTCCAGCCTACGCCGCAGTGTCGGCGGTAGAACGCTATCCTAGGTCAAACATCTAACAATATAAAGGTACCTGTACAGTATATACTCTCCGAATGGAGGTGACATAGCAGATACAGTCTCAATCACAACTAAGGTAGAGCGAGATAAAAGATAGGTAAAATATGAAATCCAAAAGAGATACAGCAGATAGAAGTCTAAGTGTCTAAGATACACAAACCCAGAAAACATCTCAAAGCTCAATACAGTAATCCATAGAATAAATACAACTCAATACAACTGAAATAACTAACTATACAACCTCTACTGTGTCTCCTCTAGGCTAGCAGGCAACCTCCAGGCTATCTGTAAAATTTATCAACAGGTCCAGTCAGGACAGGAACGAGCACATCTCATCTAGAAAACCCAAGTAAATGACAGAGAACTATACAGCAATTATAGACAGTTATATTGATGAAAATGGCAGTTTATATTCAGGTGATGGTAAGAAAGAGAGATAAAGTGCAAGGAAAGTAAATATTAAACAAGAGAAGAATCATAGCAATGAAGACTGTAAAAATAGAACTAGCTGAACCAGGGTAATATGATATAAAGTTCAGACAGAAAATGTAACCAGTGTAAAACCTATGTAAATCCAGTACGGGATGAATCTAATACAAGATGAATCCAGTAAGGAACGATTCCAGTTATAGTGATCAACGATTCCAGGGTGAGTCCAGCCTATACTCTAGCAGTGTGTTTTAAAATACCGAGTTCAACATATAAACGGCTGTGGGTAATCAGGCACATCCCTCACTGATCAGGCGAGAGATGGCTAAGCTTCCAGTAGATTCCAGTAGGGAGATTCCAGATGGAGGTATGTCTACATGTCTCACTCTAGTATTTCCCCTTCCAGCAAGTGAATCCAGAATTCTGACACAATGATTCAAGATGTGTCCAGCCAAAATATAATGATACCAGTAAATGATTCCAGTAAATGATTCCAGTAAAATGATTCCAGTTAAATGATTCCAGTAGGTGATTCCAGTAATAGAGATGATACCAGTAATAGAGGCCAAAAAATAAAAGTGTGTCGTATACATGAATCCAGAAATATCCACACGTGTTGTAACAGAGAATCGCATACAACTAACTAGAACTGAAGTACAGTAATTGACAAGTAAATGAGAGAACTATCAGAGAATGTACTCGCCTGATGTCTGAATATTCAAGGTAAAGATACTGTCCGAGGAGAGGTG
>JANAVB010033220.1:13036105-13122008 GCA_029216955.1 Iris pallida
TTTATAGAAGTTATTTTATAGAGTAGCAAACAAATAACAACTATATATCTTAAATTAATTTAAATTTTATCATTTTAATTAATGTTACAACTAAAAACAAATTTGGAATGACCCAATTTAGACAAGAAATTACTATATCAATGTAAATAAAACTACATCATATATTTTTAGTTTTTTTTTCATTTATCTTTAGTTAGCAAATATTGGGTCTATCTTCTCAAATAAAAATAATGAACAAATAAAAATAATTGAATGATTGTACGTATAATTAAATTCACGATTACGTCAGATTTTAAATTTACTTTGATTTAGATTAGATAAGATTAGATTAGATTTAAACTAAATTAGACTAGATTTGTAGATATAAATTTCATTAGATTTAGAAGCGTGGATCACGTTATAAATTGGAATATAATTCAATTTTGGATTGGACTATAATATATTCAAATTTTATTGGAGGGTGGATTTGGCTTAATTTTAAGTTCGACTTTGGTTGATTGAAAAAACTAATAGAAAAGTCGATATCTTTAGGGTATGCTTGGCAATTATTGGGGTAGCGGTTATTGGGTGTTTTAGAGTAGTGGAAATGAACGGTAATGAGCAGTTCGATTTTGGTGGTTTTAAGTAACGGTTTTTAAACCACTCCAATTCATACTTGGTAATTCACTAACCAGCGGTTTCTGAAATTTTCTATAATAATAAAATTACCTTTATGTCCATATATAAATAAAAGTTATTCATGAAAATAAGTCCAACTAGTAGGAGATATATCATACGGATATGATGTTGACAGCTGGTGGTGCATAGGGTCAAATCACGAGGGTTGGCCATCTACAAATCCAAAGTGTTGAAATCGCATATATTATTTCAAATATAGACAACAACAAAATTAATTAGCAACTGAAAGCAAACAATAACAAATAAAATTTCAAATACAAAAATAAGAATGATACATGCATGTGTGTAGCCATATAGGCATGTTGGACATAATGATGCATGCATGTACTATGGGTTTGTTGGCATGTGGGAAAGAGATGCATGCATATGCATGTATAGATGAGGGAAGAATGATGCATATTGTGCGCGAGTACATTTGTATGCTTTGTGGGTCTTTTGGGCATGTAGGGACGATTGAAAGTTGGACAATTAATAAAAACTAACCTGGAGGCGGGAAGGAGCCGCGGGGAAGAAGAAACATGGAGAGAAAAAATAGGGTTTAGTAGTTATTAGTTATATTTATATTATTTTGTGAGGATATAAACGGAAAAATAATAATGCCACCCAAAATCCACCGATTTGGGGTGTTTATAAAGCCACCCAAAAATACATTATACCGATTTTGGAAGGTTTTTGAGCCGACCATATCCCAAAAATACATTACACCGGTTTTGGGAGGTTTTTGAGCCGACCATATCCAGTGGCTCAAAATAGTTACCAAGCATAGGTTTTCATAAACGGTCGGTTTAAAAACACCCCAAAGCCGGTGAAAACACCGTTACCAAGCAGACCTTTAGTAGTATGAAAATCAAATGACTAATAGAATGGTATTAAAAAGGACAAAATTTGAAAAAAATATGGTTTAGTGAAGGGAGAGAATACAATTTCTTATGTTCGGGGAGGTCCACGTCTAAATAATTCTTACTTAATTATTGGTATATTTAGTTTAGACTCTCCTATCCAAATATATTTATCTATAATATTATACAAATAGCCTAAACTAATAGTTAAATAAATAGATAAATAAACGATTTACATAAGAGAAACTGTATAAGGCTAGACCCCCCTTTGATATATAAGAGAAACTGTATAATATTAGCCTGTAATAGTGTGTTCTATGACTTTTTTCTATAAATTCTTTTATATGAATTAATAGCTGAACTATAATTAACTTTTAGAATTTTCCCAAGAATTAGCATCTAAACTAGTACCTTTTAGTATCTATAACCTCTGTAGGTCTCTTCTACACCAAGTACATCAAACTTGCTCAATAGCCCAGTTCCAAGGCAATACTTGCATTTAATTGGAATTCAGTTTGTTTTTCCAAAGACAAAGATGCAGGAAGTAGAAAGCCTTGAAATCCTATACAGTACACTCTTTTGAATCAACTCTACTAAAGGCCATTTTGTTAGTTCAGTCAACAATCATCAAACCTTCAGCACAATCGGTTTATTTCTTTCCACCAGTCATCTTGACGTGCCTAGCCGACCAATTCAAGCAACTGCAACCAGAGGCCTCTGTGGAGAATCACCAAACGCACTGCAGAAAGAAAATTTCCAGAAATTTGAAGTACTAGAACATAGGCATGCATTTGTTAATAGATCAATGCAGCAGGCTATATGGTACGAATCATGATCTCTGAAACCCTATAAATGCCACAAGGGGGGAAAAACAGTACTAGCAACATCAACTCCATCTTTTTATCCGCAAGAGAGATCATCTGTGCAGCAAAAATGCTTCCCTATGTTAGGAGGCTCGACTAGTCTTCGACTTGAAAGATAATCATATTTAAATTGTAAGGATAACTTACCATGTAGATATAATTGAACTGTATGAACTAGCAATTGATGTTTTTGTCAAGAGAACTACTAGTTATAGTGTCCAAGCATGGAGTGTACTAGCGAAAAGAAGAAAGGCAATGAAGAATAATGATAATGTACATATAAAAGATCCTATGATAGAATGCAGAGGTGTGCCATGGAGAAGTCACTAGCTAGCAGAGATCGATATTGACAAGTTCAGGGTTCTTCCTCTTGGTCTGCGATCCACTGAGTTTAGCACCAAGCTGCCCTTTATCCCCTGAACCAAATGCATAGAGCTTTCCGGAGTCAGTCAGAACAAATGTGTGATATCGCCCTCTCACTGAAGATGTGGTGTTGATTTGTACGATCCTTTCACTGTCTTTCTCCTGCTTGAGTGAGGAGATCAACTGCGGCTTAAGTACGCTCGTTACCTGAATTCACATAAGTAAACATACAATCAGGAACAACGCTTGGATGCAGAAGTCATACTTAGGAAGTGAAGAAAAGTTAAGGAAACAGGGCTTAAATTGCTTTTTTATTGCTTTAGAAGAGAGAGAGAGAAATGATCAAGGGGTGCATGTTCAAAAAACATGGTACATCAAGGCAACAAGGTTTTTCTCCATTTTATTAGAAGAAATAAGATATTGATACCGTAGGAAAGAGCATGAAAACAAGCATACAACACATTTTAAGTTCGTGAACTTTTGACATCCTATAGGAAAGAACAGCGAAGCAAGTAAACAACAAATCCAACTCCATCATATAGAAGGGAACAAAAAAGATTGATTCATAATTTATAAGACACGGTATTAGGCGATGATTAAACAAACAACTGAACTTGGAGAAAACTTGGGTAACATAAGAGGTATTGACCCAAAGAAGGGGTATCTAAAACACACAGAAAGAAACAGAAGTGTGATAGAATCGTTTATTGGCAAAGGAGGCCTCTGAGTTATCCAGTGATTCAAATGTGTATCCGACACGACACAGTCCACATTTTTGGAGCAGTGGTGCTTCATACATAAAGTGGTAAAGGGGGGGGGGGGGGGGGGGGGGGGGGGGGGGGGGGGGGGGGGGGAAACTGATTCATGAGTAGTAACAGGGAAGGCCTAACCTCTGGCTCAGCGGAGATCCAAGATTTGAGTATCCGTTATACCCAAATGAGTAGACATCGCCACCCTCAGAGACCACAAAAGTGGTGTAAGCACCGGCCGCTATATGTACAGTCTTAATATCTGTCAAAGCTTCGACAACTGGGAAGAGTCTCGCATTCCTCATTCCCGTGGCCCAGAGCACCACAATGGCCCCATCCCCAGGTGCAGACTCGTCCATCTTGTCCCAAAGCAACAGCATGCCATGTTCCTGCTGCGATCGCTGTCGGCTTGAAGTTTAAAGTTTGGAAGTGCTCAATGAGGCGCGGGTGCACCTCCCTGGTTTTGGTACCATGACCGAGCTTTCCTCCAAGACCACATCCCAATGAGTATATGGACCTGCATAACAATACAATGAAAGAGTCTAGAGTTACATCAGGTGTTACTTGAGTTCTAGACTCAGACAAGCTTAGTGCAGATTAAGATAGTTTCTTGATACTTCGTCATCATAAAACGAAATAAACTTATCTACACTTAGCAAGTCAAAAGCCTGTTCCAGGAAGATGGTTAGCTTAATCATCCATGACTCTCAGAATTTACAGAAGAAACAATACTTAGCAGGAAATATTAATATTAATTTCCAACCCATGATTATAACAGTCATCCTCTCTTTCGTTGATCAAGTAAGCATGTAACCAAAAAAATTCAATATTAAAGTTTTTTGAGAGGAAGAGCTGAAAGATCTCTTAATCCTGAAATATTTAAATATTAATGTATTTTAGAGGAAACACTGAAAGATCTATTATAAACAACTGTAGATTAACTCAAATTAAACCATTTGACAAAATTGAACAAGTAAAGTTCTACCTCAAGTTCTGGTTACTAAATCATCAGGCCAACCCCCACACTCATAGCTTAACTCTGATTTTTTTAAACTCACTTTTACCAACTGGACTGAGAATATCATTTTAACATCATATTGAAACAATCGTCTCGTGCATGTAATTTTGAAACAATCGGTTATGCATTATTGAGAAAAGGGCTTACGTGCAGCTTGGATGAACTGCCAGTGCCAAAAGATAGCAAAAGCCAGCACTGATTTGCACGACCGGTACCTCCTCCAAGGGACCCTCTAGAAGACGTGGCTCACGGTCGTTGAAGTCGGTGAAGTGCCCTAGCCTTCCGGCATCGCTGCCACCCCAGGAAAAGGTATAGACCCTGCCCTCCCTAGATAGAACTGCACTGAAGCAGCCACCAATTGTTGCTTGAATAACAAATATATCCTTCAGGGATTCCAAAGGCTTCGGTGTCATAACAAGATCTTCCTTACTTCAACAATTTCATCCTCATCGTGATCAAGGAAGTACCCAAACAAGTTCTTCCCGAATGTGTAGACCCTCCCAATGTCACTAACCAACATTGTCCTCTGGTCCCCAGCCGCGGCATGTATGATCCGAATGCCTTGCAGTGATCTGCCTTGCCACAAAGGATCCCAGTTTATGATCAATTTTTCAGTCTTCTTTTTTCAAACTTTGTTAATAGTACACAATGGAACTAGAAGTACGTACCTAATTATTTGTGGCTGGTACACTGTCTCCAGGTTGCCATGGCCTAGCTGTCCTGACTCGTTCTGGCCAAAAGAATAGACATCTCCGTTCGAGGCAACGACAATGCTGTGGGAAGGGCCAGCAATTGCTTGAAACTTCTCCTCTGGTAGTTTGCTTCACCCATCATCAGAACCTCAAGACGAGCTTCCACGAGCCACCGCACCGTTGCCTCATCGCCTCCCTCTCCTCCGACGTCATTGGCTTGAAGACGGCTCTCTGGCGGCACATTTCAAATGCTGCAACCTCCGTCACCGATAGTTCGAAGTAGGGGTCAAGATTAGCAGCGTTCCGGAAAAATCTACATGTTGCCTGTAACCCAACAGGAGGACCAAATATGTTAAGAAGATCGAGTATCAATTCCACAAAGAACAACAACAAATGGATATATAGATAGCTACTGTACTGGCCTCGAGGAGTGCAAGATATGGTGGTCCAGATTATAGGACGAGAGGATATGGAGGAGTACATCGGGGTTTGCTGACAAGGGGAATCGGCCAGGGGTTGAGTCACCAGAGCAATGCCGTCGCAAGTGGTCTATGGCTTGTGGGGGGAGAGGAGGGGGCTGGTTCATGACGTTGTGGTACTTGCTAGTACTGCACCCCATGGGAACTATCTCAACTTGCTTGCTGATCTGAAGTTGATTAAGAAAGGAAGTGAATCTCACCTGAAATTAGTATTAGAATATATGTACATGCAGATGATGAAAATTATGCAAATAAAGAAGAAATGAGTCTGCCATTAGCCTAGACTAATTTACAACTTCTAGTATGTCTCCTCGATAAATAACCTGAGATCTAGGAATGAACTAGACTCAATTGTGCATCGACACATTCATATTCTCCAGGAAAACTAAAGAAAATGGTTATAATGTCCTAAGTTGGATCCAGTTTTAGTTAAAATAAAAATCAGATGATAAGCAATAAATCATGCTTACAAACAAAAAGCATGCAGTTGGAGAAGAAGAATTTGGCACAACATTCTGTGTATGATGAAAATAATTTCATAGTTTGCAATATCGGCCGATACCGATACGGTCTGGCATGTCCCTAACTCATACTGATACAGTTTGGCATGTCCCAATTTGATACCAAACCGATACCCGATACTCACTCTTTTCATATCAATTCGACAAAGAAAGTCAACATAAAAAGCCATCAGTAAGGGTGTAAAAGTACAGTAAAGTTATAAAAGTATGTAAAAGGAGAAAATGTATCAATCGCATGTAAGCTAGTCGGCAGGGTGCTATTATTTCATTCTATTTCAAACCTACTAAAAACAACTTTGAAATACTTAAAATTATACCTAAATGTATAAAATATATTTTCTAAAATATTAATAATTATTTTATTTCTGATAAAAAAAAATTGATACTCTGATCCAAACTTTATACCGCCAATCCTAATACTCATAGCAACAGTCGATCCCGATAACGATACTGTGAACCTTTATAGGATATACAACAATTCATGCGAAAGCTGCCAGAAGAAATAAGCTTTGATTCTTGTGCATCAATCATTTTAGATTAAAAAAAAATTGTAGAACAGAAAAGATTGAATTATGATGGTTACCAACCATTGTAATAATAAATTGCAAATAGAGGAACTATGTTAGTATGGCATAGAAAGTACATCTAGTGCACAATATGATCACCATTATCCTAAATCAGGAAGAGACAAAGATATGAACAACTATTGACATGAAAATATGGAATTCAACACAGGAAAAAAAAATGGACACTCCTCATGATCTACTCATTATTTCATCAACGGAGATGAAAATAACAATAAAAATGCGTCAGTTGTATACATGGAGGGAATTATAATTTAAAGTAGACTAGAAAACATTGAAAAAAAAACTCATATATAAACAAGAGAAGAAATTTAAGAGAATGGTACCTACCCAATAGTGACTATATGACTTTTAACTTGAACATGTCACAGCAAGAAAATATATGAGAAAAAAAAATATGAAAGGAATGATGAATAGAAACCTAGCGGCATAGAAAAAGGAACACAAGGGTGTAGAGAGATGAAACATATATTTCTGTTACCATTAATTACACCCAATATATTATAATATCTAAATAAGATACCCTTCAAAAATATTTAAAAAGATACAGAAGTTTTAGAACTTTTGGGGAAGTTTCAGTTTGTTATATTTTAGATTTTAGATTATTCTTAACAATATTTAAGTTGGCTACTTATCGATATTTCAGTTGGTAACATCGTTTTGAACTTTGTGCTTGGCTGTATATATATATATATATATATATTATATATATATATATATATATATATTATATATATATATATAATATTGGCTATAGGTTATCTATATTTAATAAACAAAAAATATTATTTTTTTGTGATGTGTGTTTAATTAAGATATAGACTACTTTGCATTGAACTATTCTCCACTTTTAGGCTTTTGTATTTAAATATTATATGTATTGTGTTGTATAACTTAAAGTAGACTAGAAAACATAGAAAACTAATACTAAAGAAGAAAAAAAAAAAACTAAATATGGTAATACAAATGCTAAGTACATTGAATTTTAGTATGTCACTACAGATGAATAGTATATCAAAATAAAATATCTAAATATAATAAAAGCCATCAAAAATATTTATGTTATCTTACACCCATTATATGTACATAATCTTATAAATAAAATACAAAAAGTCATCAGAAATATCTAAAAAGGTATGATATTTTAGAATTTTTAGGATAAGTTCTTTTGTTATTTTAGATTATCCTTAATAATAATTAACCTGGATTTCTTAACATCTTTTATCTATGTGCTTGCATGCTTCATTGACTCGTGCATGCATGTGCATATCTAGTACTATATTGTTATTTTTAAAAGAAAATAGAAAGAAGAACCCAAGGGTGGGGGAGAGATGAAACATTTTATTTTTAAATAAAATATATAAAATAAAAGTCATCAAAAATATTTATGTTATCATTACACTTCTATATATGTATAATATTTAAATAAAATAAAAGTCATCAAAATATTTAAAAAGATATGATGTTTTAGAATTTTTAGGATAAGTTTTAATTTGTTATATTTAGATTTTAGATTACCTTTAAAATTAATTAAGCTAGATACTTATTTAGTGGTATTACCAATTCGAGTGACGCTTGTGATTACCGAGGAGAGATAAAAGACCCTGGCTAGGTGGCGGAAGATCATGGATCGAGCCACGACGTATTATTCCTTTCATTATAATAATGGTGGAAGTTGGGGGACAGTGGGCCGAAAAGGTATGCACTGCAGCATGCAAAGTCCTGTGTGTATCGCCGAACATCTCAAATATATATATATATATATATATATATTATATATAATATAATATAATATATATATATATATATATATATAATATATATATATGACACAACGCGTGACGCCTAGGCAGGTGTGCCCTCGGCCAGAAGGCCTCGGACGCAACTTTTATAGTGATGCCTAGGCAGGTGTGCCCTCTGCCAGAAGGCCTCGGACGCAACTTTATATATATATATATATATATATATATATATATATATATATATATATATATATATATATATATATATATATATATATATATATTATGTCCGTCCTTGCTCCTCTCAGATATGTGGCATAACCACCCAGCCAACCCGAACGGAGTAGGGTCTACAACCCAGAGTGCTCAACAGGGGGTCCTCCTTTCACAGAGAGGGGTCTACAACCCATAGTGCTCAACAGGGAGCCCCCACCACATACATGTAGGCTTGGCACGCCCGTAGAACAAAGCCACCCAGCTGGCGTCCAGGGGGCTTGAACCGTGGTCTCCCCTACGGGAGCCCCACGTTGCAACCACTAGGCCACAACCCTCGGACAAAAACCAAATTGACTGCAAAAAAATCGAAGAAAAATGCGGAAAACCAAATTGCCAATATCACACAAAAAAACAAAACGCGGTCACATCAATTTTGATGTGAAAAATCCTTAGAAAAAAATAGGGGACAATCGGAGTTCAACCCTATAAATCATCCACTATTGAATTAGAGTATTACAATCCCTACAAGCTTCTCATCAATCTAAACGGACCACCACAACTACTTGGACGATGGAAATGGATACCAAACTTTCGAAAACAAAAGGCAACGAGAATTAAAAATATCCAAAACAATCTTCCCTTCGATGTAGCCATCAATCCCCTCTTTCTCTCTCAAAATGTTGTAAGATAGATCTTGTTGTTGATGGATTAGGGCTGAAAAAACCTAAATATATACCCTACAATTGTAAGTTTCGAACAGTCCAAAAGGATCCACTGGTGTAAAAATACCCAAAAGTAGCTTTTAGCCTCGTAAGCGGTATAGCAAATCAGCGGATCGAAACACCCACGAAACAATACGTAACAGCAGTCAAAAATCAATATTGGCGATATACCAACAGTATACCGTTGGTATACCGAAGCAATATATTTTGCTGAAATTCGCTAGAAAAACTTTGCCTTCGTCGCCTCCGACGCCTCGACCTTCTCCGACACACGGATGACGCTCGTTGTACTTCTCATATAGGTTGGGAATCCCACCCAACTCCAACAAATCTTCACATTCCCAACTAGGTAAAGAAGCTCGTCAGACCGACGATCCTCCTACAGTAAAACTTTCTACATGGTAGAACCTTCGTGAGCATATCTGCTCCATTGTTTTCCGTGTGAACCTTCTCAAGCACCACATCCTTCGCCTCAAGCACATCTACTATCCAATGATAGAGAGTTATAATATACTTGGATCGACTATAAAACGTTGGATTCTTTCTAAGATGGATTGCACTTTGGCTAGCATAGCAAAACATATTGCCCTTGATTAAACCCCACTTCCTGTAGAAACTTCTTCAACCATAGTAACTCCTTGCAAGCCTTTATCGCCATAATGAACTATGCCTCTGTCATAGACAAGACAACACACTTCTACAATCGACTACCACAAAAATACCCTACCAGCAAACATCATAACATAGTCCAAGCCGATCTCCAGGTATCCACATCTACAGCTCTATCAGCCTCCATATCCCAACCTGATTTGGATCGTCATTCTCAAATAAAAGTTTCCAATTAGCAGTGCCCTAAAGATATCGAAGAATCCACTTAACTGCACTCCAATGTAACCTGCTCCCTAGATTGGAAGATACCTGCTAAACATGCCAACTACGTAAGCAATGTCTAGCATTACGAAATTAGCGACGCCAACAAAAAACGTCGCCAATTTTTTGCATATTAGCGACGTCCTAGAAATTCGTCGCTATACGACGGAATTAGTGACGCTTAGCGACATATTATTAAATATGTCGCCATATATTAAAAATTGGCGACGGTTAGCAACGTCTCCTCCATACGTCGCTAACTATTTTACTTAGGGCACGCTGTGTTCTTTTTTCCCCACTAGAAATTTTTCCCCCACTCGAAATTTTCTCCCCCTCTTCGAGCTCCTCCGGCGACTCCCTCCCCCGGCGACCCCTACTCCCCCCTTCGAGCTCCTCCTCCTCGAGCTCAGGTAAACCCTAACCTAACTCCTCTCCTCTCCTCCTCTTCTCTACGGACACACACACACACACACACACGGACACACACACACACGAACACACACAGAGACACACACACACACACGGACACACAGACAGACAGACAGACAGCCACACACATGGACACACTGTGTCATGTTGTGGTGGACACGAGACACTATGTTGGACACGTACACATAGCCTAGATCCTTTACCAACCATTTATTTTGTATTTTAACATGTTTTTATATATCAATTTCTAAATACCCTATGTTGACTGATACCTTGTTAATTTACTGTATTTTCCAGTTTTGAAAACCCAGTTTGACAACCATTTTAACCTAGTTTAATGCTTTAATTTATATGTTTAAAACCCTAGTGTAGTGTATCTATATGTGTGTTGACTGAGTTTCAAGTTTGGGGTGATTTGGTTAGAGTTTGGGTTTTCGATTTGGGTTTGAGGTGAATGGGTCTGAAATATGTTATAGGAGTATGTAATATTGTGTGAAATGAACTGATTTTCTTTTCTTTCCTTTCCTATTTGACTGAACACAGTAAATACCCTCACTGTCCAGATTGGACTGACCCATAGTTACATCACTCACTCACTCACTCACTCTTGCCTAGGTACACACACACATATAGCCTAATACAAGCATGTTAGCCTCCCTCATATACACATACATGTGACTGTCACATGTAACAGTCAACACACTCACCCCCCATTCACATGTGCATGTACACACACCACCCACTCTCTACTTCTCTCTCTATATATAAGTTTGATAGATGGTATTGTATACATATATACATAACTATATCATGTAACTCATATGTGATATAGGCATATAGCCTATGTTAGAGTGTCTAAATATATGAATGCATGAAAGTTGCCTTGTCTTGTAATATAGGCATATAGTATATGCATGCCTATATATATAATATATATATATATATATATATATATATATATATATATATATATATATATATATATATTGTATGTATATATCTATATAGATATTACTTGTGTGTATGAGATAGCTTGAGTTGACTTTGGTTATTATTGGTACTTGAATTATAGGTTAGGCTTGTATAGCCTTGAATGGTGTGTGCTAGCTAGTATGGCTAGTTAGGGCCTAGAATGGTGGCATTGACTAGTTTTACCATAGTTGACCTAGTTTGACTACTAGAGTTGACCAGAGTTGACAAGAGTTAATTTTGGCCTAGTTTGACCAAGGAGTCCAAGATATTGACTTAGTCAACTCAACTTCACCCAGTTTGACTAGTTACTGGCTGAACATGTGTGTCCATCTTTGCAGAATTATTTCCAAATGGATATGAATTACTACTTGCGGAATCGTTCATGGATGTACAATCGTCATCCTGATGATATGTGTGGTGTGCGGGATGAGTACATAGCGGGAGTAGAGCAGTTCCTGCAGTTTGCTAAGGCGTTCCCTCAATACATGAACGGCACCAAAATTAAGTGTCTTGTGTGAAATATCATAACGTAAAATATTATCCAGAAGTGGAAGTGACATCATTTGTACTCGAAGGGTTTCACGCCTAATTACTATCAGTGGACGCACACGGAGAACTTGTGTCTTTAGCATCAGAGCCGGAGCCTTATGTTGAGCCGTATATGCATGCGGGACCTAATTTTGTTTCAGATAATCATGCATATGATGACGGGTGCGTGAACATGGTTTTCGACGCTGCGGGGCCTAGTTTCGTTCATGATGCAGCTGAGGAGGCACCGAATGTCGATGCTGCAAAGTTCATAGAGTTGCTGGAGAATGCAAGGACTCCACTGTATCCTGGTTGTGAGGATCATTCACCGTTGGAGGTGGTTACAAGACTGTTGAGCATTAAGTCAGATTTTAATATGTCGTAAGAATGCTACAACGAGTGTTGGAGTTGATTATAGAGATCTTGCCGGCGGGTGCTAAGTTACCTAAAGACTTATATCGGTCTAAGACGAGGGTGAGATCGCTCTGGATGGGATACGAGAAAATTGATTCTTGTTGCAATGGGTGCATGCTGTACTAAAAGACGACAAGGACGCAGATGTGTGCAGATTTGTGGGTTAATCGCTATAAGACAACTAGTACAGGAAGGTCTACCGGTGCAAGAAGACGACCGATTCAATGCACTACTTGCCTTTAACGCCGCGGTTGCAAAGATTATTTATGGTGAAAGAGACGACCGAAAATATGAGTTGGCATATGCGAGAACAGATTGAAGGAGTGTTGGATCACCCATCCGATGAAGAAGTGTGGAAGCACTTTGATCGAGTGTATCCTGATTTTGCTTCAGATCCGCGTAATGTCAGGTTGGGGCTATCTTCTGACGATTTACTCCTTTTGATCTTTCTGGATCCCAGTATTCGTGCTGGCCTGTGATTGTCACTCCGTATAACCTACTGCCTTGGATGTGCATGAAGACTCAGTACATGTTACTAACCGTTATAATTCCTGGTCCGAACAATCCCAAGAGGAACATTGAGGTGTACTTACAGCCTTTGATAGATGAGTTGAATCAATTATGGGAAATAGGCGCTAACACGTACGATGTTTCCAGGAAGTAGAATTTTCAGATGAAGGCAACCCTTATGTGGACCATCAACGACTTTTCGGCCTATGGAATATTATCTGGATGGAGCACTCATGGCCGTCTCTCATGTCCGTATTGCATGGACCGTACTAAGGCTTTTCGCTTGAAACACGAGGAAAATCGTGCTTTTTTTATTATCATCGGTAATTTTTGCCAAAAGATCATCCGTTCAGAAGGAACAGGAATGCATTCCGTGCCGGCGTTGTAGAGAAGGGTGATCCACCGCCAAGGTGGTGCGGAGCCATGATATGGGAGGAGGTTAGAGATTTTCTAAGTGCTATCGAAGATCCTATAACTGGGTACAAATGCGATGGATTTGGTAGAGATCATAACTGGACAAAGAGGAGCATATTCTGGAATCTGCCATATTGGAGTACCAATCTGATCAGACATAATCTTGATGTCATGCATATTAAGAAGAATGTGTTTGATAACATAATTAATACTGTGATTGACGTAAAGGAAAAAACGAAAGACAATCCCAATGCCAGGTTGGACTTAGAAGAAATATGCAAACGCCCTGCGTTGCATTTGATAGAAGAGAATGGAAAACATTTCTGTCGAAGTCAATTTTCTCACTGGACAAGGAGGATAAAGTGAGACTTTGTCGGTGGATCCAGGGCCTAAAATTTTTAGACGAATATGTGTCAAATCTGAGAAGATGTGTCGATCCGAAGGAAAACAAATTGACGGGTATGAAGAGCCACGATTGTCATGTATTCATGGAGAGGTTAATTCCAATTATATTCGGAAATTCTTACCGCAGGCAGTTTGGGATCCATTGACGGAGCTTATATTCTTCAGGGATCTTTGTTCTAAGAAATTGTTCGTTGATCGTCTAGAAAAGCAAGAGAAGCACATTGCGGTAACACTGCAAGCTAGAGAGGGTGTTTCCTCCTGGATTCTTCGACTCTATGGAGCATTTGCCGATTCATCTATCCTATGAGGCACGTGTTGGTGGACCCGTCGAATATCGATGGATGTACCCGTTCGAGCAACATTTGAATCACCTAAAAAGAAAGGTAAAAAATAAGGCACGGGTCGAGGGTTCTATTTGTGAAGCCTATGTTCTCGAGGAGATTACAAACTTTTGTTTGATGTATTTCAAGTCTCATGTTGCAACTAATAGAACGAGAGCTTCCAAAACGACGACGGAGATCATGAATGTAATGATACAATACTGAAGGTATTCAATGCCCCAGGAAAGCCATCGGGTAAAATGAAGAAGAGATATCTGAACGATGATGAGCTAAGGGCTGCTCAGGTGTATGTATTACTCAACTACGACGATGATGAAGTAGAGAAGCTGGGGGGTAAGTAATTAATACGTCTATATTATTTTAATAGTATTGATTATTATACTATTATATTAATTGAACAATGTTGTTTTCAGCATATTTAATGATGATGTGAGGTCAGGTAGGCCACACATAACAGAAGAAGAACTAGAATAAGAAATAAGGCGTTATTTTCCATCATGGTTGAGTGCATATGTAAGACTTGAGAACTCTGTAATTACCTTTCTGTATATGCACTTGAGAATGAGCTTAATTTATTTTTTCGTGGTATTTAGGTCGATCGTCCATACGCAAGACTTGATAATGAGTCTATTATAACGCTAGCCAAGGGACCAATTTATGCTACAAAAATATGGCCAAGCTACTGTGTTAATAGATTTAGGTTCAAGTCAACAACTTGCCCGATCAGAGACAACTTTGTGGATCTCGCTTCTACCAAAACAGCTGTTTGTGTATCAAATCTTCGAACTACAAAGATGTTGATACGGACAACGATTTCTACGACGTCCTATAGGAGATTGTGGAGCTGACATATAGTTATGGAATAGAGCCTGCTAAGATTGTGTTATTCAGGTGATTGGTTCGATCTGATTGAAGGTCAAGGTTGGAAAGTAAACAAGCACGGTCTTGTGGATATAAACTATCGGCGTCGATATCAAGCCTATGAACCATTTGTCCTATCAAGTCTGGTTCAGCTCGTGTACTTCACAAGTTATCCTAAACCGGGAACAATAAGGTCGGACTGGTGGGCAGTATGCAAGAACAAAGCTAGAAATACCTTTAAGGTTGACGATATAGCTTATTAAGAGGAGAACTACCTCTTGTAACAAATATTATAGAAGTGGACACGACGGAAGTTCTCATTACACATCTAATTGTGTAGAAGAAGTAGAATTATCTGAAGAGGAAGATGCAGATGAAAGTGAAGATGTAGAGGAGGAAGAAGAAGAGAAGAAGAAGAAAAAGAAAAGAAGAAGAAGAAGAAGAAGAAGAAGAAGAGATGATGAGCTAAACGAACTAGATGAATTTTCAGAAGAGGATTAAATCTGTACGTTTGTTTTATCATCATATTTGACACTTTAGTGACACTTCTATCATATAATCTGTGACACTTTAGTGACATTTTTATCTGTGACTATGAGATTTTTCAAAAATATGTGATGTCTATCATATAAATATGTATATTTGTTTTATTGTCATATGTTATTATCAGGTATGACTAGACCAGGAGGAGGAGGACGCGGAGGATATTATATTAGGTAGTCCCGTCTGCCTCGGGCTGGGGATGTAGATTATGTACCCTCATCCTCATCTTCGAGTACGCCAGTGTACCATTCTGTTCCCGGTCCATTACCGGGACAGTCAGTTCCAGCAGGTTGGCGACTCCTCCCTCGTCGTCCAGCATTCCTGATCCCGCGTCCAGTATTCCTTCCGCGTCCAGCATTCCTCCTACCGACGGCTCCATGGGAAGAGCCGACGCCGAGCATATGGAGGACGGCGATTAGACTGATCCTGCCCAGGCAGGAGGTGAGAGCAACCCTCCATGCACTCCCCCGGACGAGACGCGTATAGAGATTTGGACGGACGGGCCTACAAAGTAAGTTAATTAGTTAATATATATTTCTCAAATGATTATATGTACATATATTCATGAAATTTATTATTGTATAGATATCGGCCTCCTGCGGTATAGAGACAGCTAGGATTATTTCTGAGGCAGAACTATGATGGGCCTTGGATTAACTACTCAGATGCTCCCGCAGATAGGAAGGCCTTTTGGTTGGCCCACTTCAAGGTAAAAAAATTATTTATTTTAAATTTAATAATCATTTGTGTATATTATATAACTTTTCTATTTTACTTCTTGTAGAAGACCTATTTCTATACACCACACGGACGGCGAAGATCGAGGCCCAATTTTCTGCCGTCGCAGGCAAGCTCATCCGTGATGCGATCCACGACCAGAAGTCTCGTGATTGCTCCGGAAAGCCGATCCATGGTTGGATCACGCCAGAGTAGTGGACTGCGATAAAAGCTAGATTCGGCGAGACAAGGTACCAGGAGCGGTCTGACAAGGCCAAGGTGGCACGGTCGAGCGCCAGTAAGTGGGTGGTGGCTCCATTCCGATGACGGAGCATTTTTGTCGTCTGGTACATTTTCTATGACGGACATCATTTTATATATAGTTGGATAGAATATTTAATACTAATAACAGATAATATATTTAACAGATAAAAAGGGTGAGGACCCAAACATGGTGACCGTCTTCCTGGTCACCATCAGAGGGCTGGAGAGTTCATTGACGAGAGGGAGACGCAGGCATATGTACGTTCTATTCTTTATATAATTTACTATAATTTAGAAAACAGGAAAATAGATATCAATATAGACTTTAGCAAACACTTAGACGTTAGCAAACATTGTTCTAAGCCGAGTTTCTTCGGCTACAAGAGGAGGCTGCTGCTGCTGCTAGTGCGCCAGCAGAGGGAGGGGCTGGTACTTCCTTCCCGCCTACAGCTCCATCGTAGGACGACCTCTGGATGACCGCGTTGGTGGTCTTCAGAAGGGTACGTACTACGGTACGGGATCCTACGGCGCCTATTTGGCTTCAGAGTATCCCGGGCCCCTCTGTCAGTGCGCAGTCTTCAGCTTCGCAGGCATCATCACGAGCTCAGGATATGGTCGTCAGATCGACGAGCTGCGTCGTGAGTTGCAGCAGCAGATTTCTGATCACCATACCGCAGAGCGACGATCCGATGATCACCGGACGATTTGATACGGTCGAGCACAGTATACAGGAGCTGATGAGTCTGCAGCAGGCTATAGCTGCAGCTTGCACACACTCACGAGTCTACGCAGCACATAGAGCGTAGACAGGTCGAGCTGGAGGGATCGCAGAGGACCATGTCTGCCTCACTCACTCAGGTACAAACTTCAATTGAGGAGAGTACTCAAAGGATGGTGAGTACCCTTACTGCGCATGGTGAGCGACTGTGAGAGCTAGAGCAGATACGTCCTCCCGGTCCATCGATGGCACCGACTCCAGACATTGCACTGCCTCCTACTGCCCCTACGTGCAGCTCACACAGGAGCAGTATGAGTACATGCTATCTCAGATGCACGACAGGGGTCCTCAGTGATCCAGTAGATTTTTTATCATCTTTGTATGTATTGGCCCTATGGCCCATTGCCCGTTCTGTACACTGATTTCCTTATTATTTGACTCTGTTGGATATGTATGTTTGTTGGGCATGTATGTTTGTGATATTTAATCTGTTGGTATTTACATTGAGTATATGTATGATATTTAGTTGTAGGTTATGATGGGAGACTGTTATTCATCTATTAGTTGTAGACTGTTATGATGGAAGACTGTTAATTATGATGATATCTACGACGGGGATGCAAATATACCTACGCTGGGTTAAAGCGATGATCTGATATACAAAGAAGGTGCTGCCCAAATTTTTAAAAATATAATGTGTATTTTTGTGATGATACGTGTCTGTGTTTACAGTGTATGTGAAATGCAGTGTTCGGAACCATCGATAGTTTCGATTATTGTTGTATATTTTATCGTGGACAGAAAGAGCAACTGTTCAGGTGTACTTCTGAGAGCTTCATTTTCACATCCTTCACTCTCTCGGACGTCGTACAGGATCCTGAGAAGGTGAAGGACGTGAAAAGGAAGCTCTGAGAAGTGCACCCTGAACTGTTTCTTTCTATCCAAGATAAAACATATAACAGTAAGCGAAACTGTCGATGGTTCGAATACTGCACTTCATACACACTGTAAACACAGACACACATCATAACAAAAATACACATTATATTTTTTAAATTTTTTCAGTATTCTACGACGGATAGCGACGGATCTGCGACGTATAGCGACGTATGGGGACATCGCTAATTAGCGATGTTACGTCGCTACGTCGCTACTTTGCTGACGTGGCAGGCATGCCATGTCATCACATAAATAGAAATAAACGTCGCTAAGTAGTCACACTACGTCGCTAATTTTACGACGTAAAGTTTTTATCGCTCTCCGTCGCTAACTTTGCGACGATCCAGCGACATGGCAGTTGACGTCGCAAACAGCGACGTAGGGCGACGAATTTGTCATCTGCGACTAGCTTTTTCGCGACCTATTTTTCGTCGCTAAAGTCATCGTTAATTACGATTAGCGACGTATTTTCCATAATTAGCGACGTATCATGACATCGCTAATTTGCCTTATTTTAGTAGTGGGCATACATGAGACTCTCCATTACTGAAGCATATGAAACATGCTCCATATTTTCCTTTTCGTCCCCTTTAGATGGATTACTCTGTAGTGAGCTATAAGGGGATTGCTCACTTTCTTTGATCTGTCCATTTTGAAACACTGAAGTACGCAGTTGTAAAACCCATAAAATTAGAATTTAATAATAAATAGGTTTTTAAATATTTAATTGTTTGCTAGTAATTATAGAATAAATAGAATTAGAATTTTATTATTATTATTATATTATTATTATTATTATTATTATTAGTCAGAAATTAGATTTTTGGCTTTTTATATGAATTATTGGATTGTGTTTTTAGTTTGGACCAAAAATCCAGCCCATTTGTTCCCAAACCCAAACTCTCTTCTGATGGAAAAAATAAAAATAAAACCAACTCACTCACCCGACCCCCTCGTTTGACCTTTTCCTACTCTCCCTTCATTCTCTCCTCACGTTACCCTTTTCCCTTATTTCCTCACGTTCACTCATTCTCCCCTAAAATCCTCACACCACCCTCACCATCTCCACTCTTCCTAAAATCCCCTTAACTACCAGAACCTCACCATCACCCTCTCTCACCTCTCCCCAACTACAAACCCCTCTCACTCTCTTTCCCTTCAAAACCCAACACACATACCATCTCACCGGACCCCCTCCATCGATGCACCCTTGGCCACCCTCAGCATCCCCGCGCGCCTTCTTCCGTACACCCAGTGACATCTGTCGCCCCAGAACCAGAATACTGGAGAGCGAGGGCAGACATAGCCAGCTACGTATAACGGAATGGAATCCACACCGCTATACGGTCACGGCTGTCTAGATATGTGAGGGTTTCACTACAATCCATCAGTCTCTTAAGGTCATAAAATAGCCTAGTGTCTCAATCAACAAGCAAGTAATAATAGTTACAAGATATTAGACCACCAAATACACAATAGTAAGGCATCCCATACATTATATATTCAGAATGATCATGAAGCTAGTCGTTACAAAATGTGAGGACTAGCAAGAGTTCAGTCATACATGATCAACCCCCGGGGCTTGTCAATCATGTTACAGCCCGTAGACGGACAGTAAGTAAGTACAATCGAGCTAACACTTGCTCGTCGGCTAAACGCCTCAAAAGAATAATTTACAATATTACAGTGGGAGAACAAAAAAAGAACCCATCGATGCCCTGGTTACGCCTGGTGACCACCATCGGGCTGAAATACAGGAGACCCTTTGGTGCTGCTCCGTATCTGGCCATACAAAACCAGCTGGGTCAGACCCCAGAAAGAGCAAGTGCCACAAAGGAGGATTCACTTAAGAACTAAAACCAACAAATCATTATCATTCAATATATAAGAAAACAACAATAAGTAACACAGATTGAGGTTTGTGCACTACCAATGCACTTGCCCCAATCAGAGAAAATAATTAAGAGAAGCTTATTAACATAAGATAACAGGAGAATCATGCTAAATAAAATATAGCTGGCAATATATGAAGAGAAGGCGAAGGTACTATTCGGAAGCCAGGTTACAATCCTTAAACCAAACAAGGACCGAGATTGTAACCCTTCGCCTGAACAGAACTTAGTCTCTGATCATTTATTGCTAAAGGTGCCAATCATTAAGGTAAAAATGAGAGAGTACAATGATAAAAGTGACAATAAGAGTGCAATACGCTAGAGTGACAATAGAGTACAATCATTATAGTAACAATCTAGAGTGAAAATTATTATAGTGACAATCTGGAGTGACAATCATTCTGATACAATTGCAATCAATCACTTCTAGACAATACTATACTGGACTAGACTCCATCCAATCAATCACAGCCAATCATTGCCTACGGCTTTCTACATTAACTAACTAGGGTTATCACAATCCTAGTTACTAGCAAGATGTAATGAGATGCTCCAAGTAGTCACAGGCCCTGCAGCTATCCAGGTTATCCAGGCAATCATTATAGTGACAATTTAGAGAGTACAACATTAGAGTGACAATAGTGTTCAATCATTTAAGTGACAATGGTGGGTGCCCCATAACAGTGGGCTGGAAATGTGCCCTACTCGTCGGCAGGCTACAAGTCCAAACATTTGGCCGGGATAACGGGATCGCCTGTAACTGGGGAATATCTCTTCATGTCTAGTGAATTATTCTAATCGTTAACCTTAGTCCATTTAGTAGGTACTCCTGACCGTGGTACTCAGGAGTCCCCTCCTAGACATGATGCAAGACAGGACTGGATTATTTGTACAAGCATAATCGTCCACGGTGTCAGGATTAATTACACGGGCCAGGTCATGTCAGGTAGCCGTCGCAACAGCCGTTCAAGATATATCAGGTCAGATTATCATGCCAAGTGTACTGGTCAAGAGTGCGCCACGACGGGCCACTACCATGTCATGTTAGTTTATCATTCAATCATGTCAATCAAGTTCAGGACAAAAGGCGTAAGGATATAAAATGAGCGTAAAATATCTAATAATAATAATAATAATAATAAGATAACAGGGCAAGGCATGAGAAGTCCATGACTCAGGAAGGGAGATTATGCGGCTCTGGGCGGGTCGGGGCATGCGGCTCAAGAAGACTGAGCCTTATGCGGCTGAGACAGCACATCCCATGCGGCTCAAGAGATGGGTCTCATGTGGCTCAGAGAACGGGCCTCATGCGGCTGGGTCAATCAGGGTCATGCGGTTAAAATGAGAAACTCATGCGGCTCAGGAGGATAGGGAATCCTATGCGGCTCAATTGGGAAGCCTAGTCATGTGTTTTAAATATGAAGGACTACATACGGCTGAAGGAATGCTCGTCGCATGAACTTGTCATGCGGTCGAGTGCTGCCTATGCGGCTGAATCACCATGCGGCCATAACTGCCGAAGAAGTTCATGCGGCTCAGTAGGTCAAGAAGTCTTTATGCGGCTGGGAAATTCCATGCGGCCAAAATAGAACTCGCCGCATAGGGTTATGCGGCTGAGTCCATGCGGCTCAAAAACTGTTCTTCTTCTCCAATTTTCGAGAAGAAGAGCTAAGCAACCATGGCTTCCAAGCAACGTAAAACCTTCATCCAGAGCCCAAATTCGAACTTTCTTAGGTCAAAATGGGGTAGAACGAGCTACTCTATAACATGGAACCATCAAAACTTAAAAATAATAATGCTAAATAGATCAAAACCCAAGAACTTCAAAATAAAATAAACTTGAATCTACAAGAATCTAGCTATGGAAATAGAAAATGCCAAGTACTAAAGAGTGTTAGAATGCTGCAAGTAAGAGAAGAACAATAAAATTTGGGTTCCTCCATGAAACAAGATGCACTTGCCTAGACCCCTCTCTCCTTCTGGTAGGTGAGGAGTAAATGAGGAAGAAGAAGATGATTAATGAAGAGAGAGAAAGGAGAAGGGTTTAATAAATGGGGATGGTGGTGGTAGGTAGGGGGTTCACCCCTATGGTTCATAATGAACCAAACAAACCAAACCAAGCCGAACCAACCCAGGAATAAACCAAGCCAAATAAACCAAGGTGAACCAAGTCAAGGCCAATAAACTCTCTCTCTTACAATTTAAACCATTGAATCATGAAATAAACCAAGCCTCACTAATCCAAAAAAAAAACCAATGAACCATTAAAACCATTTAAACTATCAATGCCAAAAAACCAAGTCAATGCAAAATAAACCAAGATAACTAATCATGACTAAACAAAATATGGGTCCAAAACACGTATACGTACACTAAATACGTATCACGAATTTGGGACATTACAACATCCGCGACCGATCCCTGTGACGTCGGTGCCCCTACCCCCCTCCCCGCGGCCAGCCCCTAACGTGCACCCCCGCACGGCCAGCCATCCGTGGCCGATCCCGACTGTCCAACGATGTCTGGCCCACGCCGACCCTCGACGACCCCTATCCCAGTGCCAGTCCCCTCCGCGGTGCTCCCCGACCGACCTTCTAACCCGAGGCCCTTGCGTTGCTGTCGTTCGCCGTTGTCCAGAAATGTTCCGAGGCTTCCGAGATGGTGACGACATGCCAATCCGAGTCCGAGGCCACCCTTCAGATTCCGTCATCAAATTTTTGGTATAATCCCTAACTGAGTAGTTCGTCCATCCGTAGTAGTCAATGATGACCGGTCCCGATCCCGTTATGTGATTCGAATATTTTTACGTTGCTTGCGTGAATAATCGAAATGATTACGAAATCGTCAGTCTGATTCCGACTCCGAAAATTAGTTCTATAAAAATTGGCTCTGGCTAAATGGTTGTTTATTCTGTTGGAATTTGGTTGGTAGCCGATTTCGGACTCAAATTTTGTTTCTGTTGTGCTTGGGACTTATTCTGTGAAGAATGGGTTTCTTGTGCTAGGAAAAGGTTCTGTGGGATTTTCTTTATATATATTTTTTTTATATATATAATATATATATATATATATATATATATATATATATATATATATATATTATATAAACACGAAGATTTTTAAATAAATCGAGATGACTACTCATCCAAAATAAATACAATTGGATTTCTTTTATACAAATTTACAAATAGTATAAAGTAGCGTTAGAGTTAATCGTTAGCATTAATAATAAATCAATTAAGACCCTTAGAATGGTTTCTAAACCGGACTGTTAATTAATGTAGGTTTAAAGGCCTAAGTCTGATGTCGTATTTCCTGTCTTCACCTACAACATCGAAAACCAAGGTAAGTTTCATAATATTCAAAACTCGTATTTTAATTGATGATTAAATATACTGCATCATTAGGAACATTGTATCGATACTTGACTCACGGGATCCCTCTCAGATCCAATTGATTGCTTGATTGACTTATTGACTCATTGACTTGGGATTGGGAGAGAGTAGTGTTAGCACCTGTGGTCAAAGCCCCTTATTGCCTCATTGTGGATAGCTGAAGCCCTACCTCACTCGGGCTGAAGCCGACCGTGTTCATTAGAACACATATTGCCTCCGACCCCAAGGGGGAGATTTGTTGGAGTGGGTGGGTTCCCAACCTATGTGGAGAATACCCCGAGAGCGACGAGCGCCATCCGTGTGTCGGAGAAGCTCGGGGAGTGCATAGATCCTATTTTGGAACATATATGGTAAAAAATATATGATTAGATTTCCATATTTACTTTGATTATATATTTATGATTGGACCCTTCATATAGTAGCTTTTATATAATTGGGCTTCCAATTATGGCAAGCCAATTATGATTCGATTTCCATTAAATATATGTGATGCATATTGGAAGTTTTCATATATATTAGCCTTCCATGTATGGATTATCAAGGGCTTATAAAAGGGTGATGCATGCTAGTTGTAAAATCATCTCAAAAATAAGAGTGTTTTACAATCTTTTTGAGAGAGAGAGGATTAAAGACTATTGTGAAGGAGAGATTGCTTCGAATAATTTTTGGCATCTCTTGTTCTTCGGAGTCCGCAATCAAAAAATTTCTTCTTTCAAGTGAGTTGTGGTGATCCGTGTTGGATCGAGAGGAGCTTGTAGAGGGTGTATTCTCTTTATTCATTAGTGGAGGTTCTTCATGATTGGACTCGATCGTCCGTGGTTTTTCTGCAAGGGTTTTCTACGTCAAAAATCTTTGTCTGCTATTGTGTTTAACGTTTTTGGTTTGTGTACTTTTGTTCGGTTCTCTCGCAGGACTTTCTGGTTTGGGGGAACGGTTTCCACGCTTCGTTCCCAATAGTTGCCGGTGGAGTTGGGTTTCAAGTGGGGACGAGGCGAGGCAGTGCCGGGAGAACGGAAGGCGACGTTGGCGAGTTGCAGATCCGACGGCACGGTGGACACGAGCGCTGGCTTGGTCGTGGCGTTCACCAGCATCGACCGGTAACCTAGGGTTCAGTTTCTGTATTCTTTGTGGAAGATTATTGTGACGGATTTAGGATGCGTCCGATGTTAGATACAGAAACAGGGCTCTACGGGTGTATTGATTGATGACACGGACACGGACGCACGGGTCCGGACACAATTTATACTAAAATTTTTGTGGTAGACGGACATGACGACACGATGGTGATAGAGGAGTTTGGTTGTAGTGATCGGAACAGAGGAGATGGGGAGGTTTGCGGTTGGGGTGGTCGGTGTCTTATGTTGGGTTGGTCGATGGAGTTGACAGGGGCTTGGGGGTTGTGGGCGTGATCACGGTGGTGGTCGTGTTAGGACGGGGTTAACAAAGTGTAAAACCCCTAAATTCATACTATAAACTTTTTTTTATAAATTTGGTATCGATTTTGTTTTTATAATTGTACGTCGCGTACGAGTTCACATTTTCGTATTTGTACGTCGCGTACAAAATTACAAACTGATATATTTTTACAAATATTTTATTAAAAGACTTTTTTAAATAAATATTAATATTTGAATTATTGCGTCGCGTCGAACTTTGGCAAACGTTATTTATTTAAATGTAAAAAATGATATTTTACAAATGTTAGTGATAAGTTAGAAATTTTTTGTTTTATGTAAATATATTTTGCGTGTGAGTGACATGAAATGTCCACTTCATTTTACGAAAACAATTCTAATTAGTTTAATTATTTATCAAAATATATTTCCAATATTAAGTAATTATCATGATTTTCAAAATTTATTATTATATATTTTAATATTTACGAAAAAGATATTCAAAATTTAGTTTGATTTAATACTTGATTAAATATGATAATTTGGCTTGGAAAAGATAATATTGGATTTATCAGTTTTATCTTAAAATAGCCATTGGATTTTATCTATATAAATTTTGATCGAATCGAATAAATGGGTGATTTATCCACATGAGAATTTAAATCGTCCAAATCCTTATCCATCTAGGAGCACCACCTCCTATATAAAGAGAGCCCCAGTTCCTTTCTCATGGAAATTCCTACGAACCAGTTCCTCCACAAAGTGTTGTGCATCGTGTCCGTGCCTTCTTCCATCCACTAAATTTATCTTTTACATATACATTGTTCTTCCGTGTCCGACAGCCCTGGACATCGACCTGTTCTGTGTCTCGCAGGACACGTTTACAGACTCCATCCACGTCCAGCCTTTCCTGACCACCACCGCAGCCCCTGACCCCAGCCTATCATCACTATCCCCGTCGACTCCCTACTACCGCCACCACATCGACAACATACTGCCAACATCATTGCCGCCATCACCACCTCTCCTCTCGACCACCCCGGTCAGAGGCAACAGCCAACACCACCATGCCAGCAAACCTTCACCCGACCACCACCAAACCCAACCTTCACCATCGTCCTCCGTAAGCCGATTTGAACCACACCTCCACCACCATGTCCGGCCACCCGCCGTGTTCCCAAATCAAACCAACCAAATAAATTACCATAATCCTTACCTCCGTCGGGCCCGACCTCCGAGCCTCGCTTTCGTCAGCGAGCAGCGCCCGCGATGCCAAAGCTCCATCGTGTAGGAAGTTGCCACCTCGCCCCTCAACACGGCCGCCAACGCCAGGCCCTATGGGTCCAGCACCACGACCAAGCGCGGTGGACGCGGCCGCCTTCTCGCACCGACGTCTCCGCCACAGGACCGGAGCCATCCTCCACGCTGGCCGTGCCTTACTGCCTCCAACCGAGTCGCCGACGAGACCCGTTTCTGCCGTTGCGGGTCCCACGCCTCGTCTTCCACCATCATTGCTCGGTCACCTCGTCGCGCCGTCGCGGATTCGCCACCGAGCTCCCGAGCCATGGGCGCGCCCCTCCGCGCGCTGGAAGCCACCGCCCCTTCCTCAGGGGCCGCGCCAGGCCGTCTTCCCTGATCTCCGTCGAACTTCGGCGTCCCATTGTCGCCGTTCTTCTCTGCGCACCGGACGACGACCGCCGCCTCTTTCCCGCTGTCTGCCGTAGCTCCCTTGGTAAAACCCTCACTTTCCCTCTCTCTAACTCCTCCTCTCACTCACTGAGTTTCAATTGGGGATGAGCAGTAGTTATGTTAATATTAATATATTATTATTATTGTTATTATTATTATTATTATTATTAGTGTAGTAGTAGTAGTAGTAGTAGTAGTAGTAGTAGTAGTAGTAGTAGTATTATAATTATTAGTATTATTATTATTAGTAACATTAGTTTTGCCAATTGTTATTATTATTATTATTATTATTATTATTATTATTATTACTTTAGTTAATAAATTTATTATTATAATTATTTGTTTCCTTGATTTGTAAAAGGAACATGTTAATTAACATTATGATAATTAGTATTGTTAAATAAATGGTATTATTATTCATTAGTGCTTATAAATTTTACTTTTATGGTTAATAATTACTTTAATATTTTTAAACTATTTAGTTCAAGTGTAGTATTTTCAAATATTACCTAAAAATATTGTAAGTAATAAAGCATAGTTTTTTTTTCCTATAAAAGTATTTTGATAAAACTTATAGTTAGCCTAAAACAAATTTTTGATGTATTTTCCTAAAAGCATATTTTGACTAATACGCATAAGCCTCTATCGAAAAATTTTATTTTTATAAACTAGAGTATCTTAGCGTAAAACGATTTGATATTTTTTCCAAGAAATGTTTATAAATAAATAAAAAGCTAGTTTTCAAGTATTATATTTTCTAAAATTAATAAAAGTACTTATCTTTAGAAATTCTCTTCGAATTATCCCCATTGCTCACGACTAATCGTGTGTCCTACTTACTCGTGACTTCGAACCCCCTACATACTGGCCTTGGCAATTGGACAAAACAGGACTTGTTGAATCATTGCACCACTCCAGGCAACACCACCAGGCAAGTCACCTTGCCTTTACTGTTTAAATTCTTGCTCAATATCATGCATGCTTTTTCTTATTTTTAGCAAATAAAATATTATTCTTTTAAAGCTATATATAGATGCAAATTATTATACTTTATGCAATTGGCTTAGAGTTAAGTGACTACCATATGTTTAGAGCATCTCATAAACTGTCACGATGTGCCATGGGTTGTATGTGAGTTGTGAGTCGCATATAGATACGGACTTGCGTGCTGACTGATCATTGGTGCGTACAGGCCGTGCGTTAGGTTATAACTGCTAATAGATTGTGTAGATGACTTGGCAGTTATTAAGGATCAAATATTGTCGTGGAGTCGACACATGTATAGTATCATGAGAAGGAAGGAGACAGTTATTAGCGTAGGGGCTACATGTTTAGTACACACATAGATTTGGGCCGATAGTGTCTCGTATGAGCGCTACTTACTACCCCGGGGCCGATAGTTATCGTATGAGAGCTACTTTCTGCCCATGGTCGATAGTGTCTCTTATGAGCGCTACCTACTACCACTCTCTCTCCATCTATGCTGAACACCTAAGCTCTTGCGTAGAACGTTGTCTTCTAAAGTACATTCCATATAGAATGGTTAGGAACCTTTACTCATGTATATTTTCTGTTGAGCTCTTACTATTCAGTTTATGGCATGATATTATGTGTCTTGTTACGTCCCTCTGAGGACCTGGTGATCTCTCCAGGTGTGTGTTTCATAATTTCTTGCAGGTGCTCTAGCTAAGGCCATGTCTTCCTTCCTCCGTGATGATTGCTTTTGGACTCTTCATTTGCTTCGCTCGACCAAATCATTATTTGTATATTTCTTTCTTATTTAAACTTGTTGGTAGTGGACTTTGTCTCCGTCCAACGATCGTACCATAAATATTCAAGTTGATTTTATACTATTATTCTTTTCATTGTGGATGAGATTTAGTTTGTCTTGGATTACTATATTATACAGCTTATGTATACATACGAGTCTTCATATATTGGAGTAGATTTCGTATGTATACAGCTGGCATGATACGTATCTAGTCCCAAGTATTTGGGACTGGGGCGTTACATGTTTTTGTGGTGGCCCATGCAGGTCGAGTTTGCCATTTCGGTTACATGACTGTACCGAACGGGCCTGCAATATAGGATTAGAGTCTAGGATCTCATCCAACTGCTTGACCCTCTTCCTTAACTAAATTTTTGAATCACTTGTTCAACTCCACTGATCGACATCTTGCTTGAGCTCTTTCTACCGTAATCATTATTTCCATACTTGATAGGAAGATGACTACACTAGTATATGCTCATAGGTCAACCACATGGCTAGAAGGATTACATTGACAACTAGTATGCATTGAAATCCTATTTGAGTTATAAAGATATAAGGATAAGAGGAACCATATTTTTCTAGAAGTATGAACTTAAGGATTAGTTAATTCCAAGTTGTGTAGTAGCATATTACCGCTTTCAAGGGATTGTTGGAATTTTATTTTGATATTATAAGGTGGTATACACAAGGGGATAGCTAGATCGAAAAAACAAATTAATTTGATTTTAATTTTGATTTTGAAGGTCTTTGAAAAATATTTATGATTCATTTGATTATAGCTATACATCCTTGAAGAGATATAAAGTTAGTTGAAAAGAATTTTTAATTTTAAATGCTGCTGTAAGATTATGGGGGCGGTTGATAAAGCTTGGGTGTATGATTCCCAATTAATAAGTTCATAAATTTTGAAGTAAGGATATTAAGAATTTTGGTTAAAAATATTTTTGAAGGATATAAAATCAAATTGAGGATCTATTTTAAACTCTTGTATGGATTACGATTGTTAAAAAGCTATTTAAATTTCGAGTTAAGATTTGGATTAATGATAGAAGAAGTATATATATATATATATATATATATATATAATATATATATTTTATATATATATATATATATATATATATATATATATATATATATATATATAGATTGGATTTGTGACACAATAAATATTTATTCGAGAATTATTTGAAATTTTGAAAATCTTAAGTTATGATTTTGATGTGACTAGATAAGGTGGAAAGGTTAGTTTATGATACATTTTTGAGAAAAAAAATATTTGTGTTATTATAAAGGTTATCTTGAGGTTGATTAAAAGAGATTTAAATTTTAAGTTATGAGTATGATTAACAGCTTAGAAAGATATGTTATTAGATTATTTGGAGAATTATATTGCAAAAGTTTTGAAGAAGTCAAATTTATAGATTTAAATATGGATAGGCGACTAAGATAAATAAAGTAGTCCACATTAGTTGCCATATTACTCATGACCATTATAGTAGTGTATACACAAGTGTTGTTAGTCATCTATAAAATCATGTGGTTATATTTCAATCTTGACTCACTAAACATTCCCTCAAGTCTAGATTTACAGTGACTTTCTAAACCATTTGGAACTTGAGAAATAATTGGATTCTTCCTTGATCATACCCCATCAAATGGCTATCATATCTCTAGAAATAGTATTCCTAACTTATTTTACCTTGATCCACTAGAACCCGAATTATCTTTATTTCATGCTTTAACTTGGTCATTTATTTTGTGCGTTAATCATTATCTCATGAACTCCCACTTTCTATTGTAAATTCTTTTTTGTCATTTACCGTGACTTAAATATTTGGAGCACAACACTAGACTTTTCCTTCCAACAAATTTCATATGCAAGACCTAGACGAGCCCACCTTCACATAGGCATATCATGTCCCACCAAAACACGTCCCCTTGTACTGTTTTTTTTTTGTGACTTTCGAGTCGAAATGGCTAGCTATAAACCCTACCATAATACTATTGTCTATTCTGACTTCGGTTAGAAACCAAATTATGACTCAAATCTTTCGGCCCAATATATGATTGATCCACTTAATTTCTTACATGCTTACTTTGTGTTTTATCTTGACTGCTTAACCCTCGTCCTTTTATTTTCATGCCTTATCCTGATTTACTTAGACCCATAACACCCTTTTACTTTCCATGCAATATTAGCAACCCTTACTTCTCTCCTTTCCAATTAAATTATTTTACTCATATTTCACTATGATTCCTCCGTAGTTTATGCAACTATGTTCATTTTCTTGTTCTAAGATAAATTTGATCATGACATCCTATGGTTAGAAAGAGGAGAGTAGTGGTATAGTTGAATAAGATGATTGAATATGCATAAGTAAAATCTTGCGGTAAAACCTATGAGGCAGAGTATATATTTTATGATCAAGGGAGAGTAGATTCTTATTCGACAAATTGGTTCTTTATTTTACGAGATGATAAATGGAGCGTTTGAAGAATTCAAGAAGGGTGTAATACCTAAAAATTAATTCAGAATTTAACTATGCGATGATTGTAAATATAAAGGTTATATCAAGGTGCGATTGATTTTACTCTTGACTAAATTAAGTGAATTAATTTTTAAAGGAAGTTTTGCAAGAGGAAACTAGTTTGAAAGAAAATATGTAGGAAGAAGAGTATTAGAGATTTATTGAATTGGAAGTTTAGACTTATCAAAATCCTACGATTATGGATACAATTATCTATCGAAGTAACCTTGATTATCTTCGACTAAATTAAGTAAGGGTTGACTAAATTATTTTGGAAAATTTTGAAAGACGAGATTTGGTTTGAGAAAAATATTTGCTAGAGATTGGTTGAATCCAAAACTTTAAATTAAAGGCGTTCTATTAGGAGATATCGAAGGTATATATGGGTTGACATCTAATATTTTGTTCATAAATCTCAAATTTAGGAAAGTATGTTTTGCAAAAAAAAAATTTAAGTTCGATGGAATATCAATTGGGAGAAGAAATAATTTTTGAAGATAAGTGATAAAAGGATAATGACGATTCAAAGAGTTAACGGAATTGAAAACCACAAGTGACTCGAAACTAACGAGCTCGTAATCAAGATTTGAGATAAGGAAGTTATTACCCATTGACAAGGTTGCAAGTTTATAGGAGAATGTAAGCATTGGTTGATTTAAACACTCATAGGTTGTCATGCATTGACCATCTTCGAGCTGTTGATTCTATTCGACTAGAACTATCTAAATTATCCATTTCCCCATCTCTCTTCGACCGAGGATTTAAATCACGATTTTATCGACTAAATTCTTCCAATCCCCTTCGCCTAATTACTCCTAAATTTCGAGGACGAAATTCTTATAAGTTGGGTAGGATGTAAAACCCCTAAATTCATACTACAAATTTTTTTTTATAAATTTGGTATCAATTTTGTTTTTGTAATTGTACGTCGCGTACGAGTTCGCATTTTCGTATTTGTACGTCGCGTACCAAATGACAAGCTGATATATTTTTACAAATATTTTATTAAAAGACTTTTTTTAATAAATATTAATATTTGAATTATTGCGTCGCGTCGAACTTTGGCAAACGTTATTTATTTAAATGTAAAAAAAATGATATTTTACAAATGTAAGTGATAAGTTAGAAAAATTTTGTTTTATGTAAATATATTTTGTGTGCGACTGACATGAAATGTCCACTTCATTTTACGAAAACTACTTCTAATTAGTTTAATTATTTATCAAAATATATTTCCAATATTAAGTAATTATCATGATTTTCAAAATTTATTATTATTATATTTTAATATTTACGAAAAAGATATTCAAAATTTAGTTTGATTTAATACTTGATTAAATATGATAATTTGGATTGGAAAAGATAATATTGGATTTATCGATTTTATCTTAAAATAGCCATTGGATTTTATCTATATAAATTTTGATCGAATCGAATAAAGGGGTGATTTATCCACATGAGAATTTAAATCGTCCAAATCCTTATCCATCTAGGAGCACCACCTCCTATAAAAGGAGAGCCCCAGTGTTCCTTTCTCATGGAAATTCCCACGAACCAGTTCCTCCAGAAAGTGCTGTGCATCGTGTCCGTGCCTTCTCCCATCCACTAAATTTATCTTTTATATATACATTGTTCTTCCGTGTCCGACAGTCCTGGACAACGACTCGTTCCGTGTCTCGCAGGACACGTTTACAGACTCCATCCACGTCCTACCTTCCTTGACCACCACCGCAGCCCCTGACCGCAGCCCCTGACCCCAGCCTATCATCACTATCCCCGTCGACTCCCTACTACTGCCACCACATCGACAATATCACAGCCAACATCATTGCCGCCATCACCACCTCTCCTCTCGACCACCCCGGTCAAGGCAACAGCCAACACCACCATGCCAGCAAACCTTCACCCGACTATCACCATGTTGGCCCATTGGTCATGGTCAAACCTGATTTTAATAATTGATCAAACTCTGTCTCGATATAATTGCAAGTCAACTCAGATGTTTACCTACGACGTTTTGGACACTGCTCAACAATGGATATTTACAATGTTCAAGACCGAAGCTGTTTCGAAGCTGTTTGCCATTCATAATGTACTTCCTGTTATGCTATATAATTTTTCATTTTATTGAGTCTAGGAATACATTGTACACCGAGTCGTACTGGCAAATAGGCTATCCTAAAACATTTTTCAAAACCATCCTATTCTTTATAAATGACCTACGTTTTTAAAAAATATTCTTTTTACAAAAAGCTTCTGAAGGATTTTTCAAAAAGCCAAAATTTATTTTCTCAAATGAACTGGCAGAACCCCAGCAGAGTTCGGCCAGAGTTCGACCAGAGTTCGGCCATTTGGAACGTTAGTGAACGTTGGGTTTTTGAACTTGGTCATCCTTCAGTTGCGGTTTGTTACAAAGAGTTCTGTCCGAATTTTGCCCGAATTCTGTCAGAGTTCTGTCTTTGGAAAAACTATAAATAGAGAAGTATTTCGATCATTTCAAATCACCAATTCACTTTCAATCTCTTCTCTTCCTGAGCTTACATTCTTCCAAAGAGTTCTAAAAAGCTTTCATTTTCAAATCACAAGCCAGTTACAATCCTCTAGTCGATTTGCCAGTGCGGTATGATCTAGAAGTTTCAGAGCGATTGTAATCAGAGGCTTGATAGAAGATTCAACTCTTCACAATTGAAGTTGGTCGAGTTCTTCGTATCAAAGCTCGCGTCTGTAGAAGTTGCAAGGACTTCGTATGAAAACTTGCAGGATTTTCCAATAGTGGATTCAACTGGAAGTTCTTCCGACTGGACTAGTCCTCATAAGAGGGAAACCAGTATAAATTTTGGTGTTTGCGTTTGCCTTCTGATCACTTTTAAATTCTGTCATTTACTTTTGTGATTATTATTATATCTGTGATCTAACTGCTAACAAGTTTTTAATTAGCAATATTCCGCTGCCTACTCTATTCACCCCCCCTCTAGAGTATTCTGCTTTACGATTTTGTTCCTACAATTGGTATCAGAGCGGGTTATACAGGTAAAGCAAGGTAAAATTGCAGTTATATTCAATTGTTATATAGATCACGGCATTACACATGGCAACTGTGAAATTCATAAGTGAAGGCCAAGCCACAAACAGACCTCCACTGTTTGACGGCACAAACTACACTTATTGGAAAACACGTATGAGTTTCTTTCTGAAATCTCTTAATTTTGACTTATGGTCTGTAGTTATTGATGGCTATAAAAAGCCACCTCGTATTAATGTTGATGGTATTTTAGCTGAAAAACCCCATGACAAATATACAGAGGAAGAAAAGAAAAAGGCCAGTCTTGACGCACGTGCTATTAACGCTTTATTTTGTGCTTTAGACAGAACTGAATTCAACAGGGTGTCAACTTGCACAACATCAAACGAAGTGTAGAAACTTCTCGAAGTAACCCACGAAGGAACAACACAAGTCAAGGAGTCAAAGATCAGCAGACTTACTCAGGAGTATGAGGCGTTCAAAATAAAGCCAAGTGAATCAGTCACTCAGATGTTTACAAGATTCTTGGATATTGTAAATCCTCTGTCTTTACTAGGCAAGGATTACAGTAACCATGAGAAGATTCACAAACTTCTACGAGCCCTTACAAAGAACTGGATTCCAAAGGCTACAGTAATCATTGAAGGGAACGACCTCTCAATAATGTCTCTAAAAACATTCATGGGTAAGCTACTCACTCACGAGTTAGAACTTCAAGACTTTGAAGATGCTACACCAAAGAAGAAGTCAGAGAAGACGATCGCTCTCAAGGCTCAACATAGAAGAACCATCGAAGATGATTCCAACGACAGCGACTCCAACTCTGAAGATCAAGCTCTTCTGGTAAGAAAGTTCAAGAAGTTCATGAGATTTAACAGAAGAACAAAAGACAGCAACAACAACAACGAGGAAGATCCTATTTGCTACGGATGCAAGAAGAAAGGACACATGAAGAATGACTGTCCAACAGCATCATCATTAAAGAAAAACAACAAATATGACAAAGGCTACCTGAAGAAATCGACATCAAGAAAGTACGCCAACACAAGCATATGGCATGAAAGTGAAGCCAGCGACTCAGAAGATGAACAATCAGATGACGCTGCAAATGTGTGCTTGATGGCTTGCGATCAGGTAATCACTAATCCTCTATTTGACCCTTATGATGATTTCACCTTTGAGCAACTAGGAAAGGCTTTCAGTGAACTGTTAGATGATTACAGGAAACTGCATAGCAAATATGAAACCTCTAAGAAGGTACTCAAAGAGTACAAAGGTAAAATAGGAAGACTTACCGACCTACTAGATCAGGTTAGAGATAGTGACTCTTCAAATGAGTCTGGTGAGTTTTCTTCTATTAAATTGTTGTTACACGAGACTGTTAAGCTATCTGAAGAAAAAGACCAAACTATTATCCAGTTAAAGGAAGACCTATCTAAGGAGAGAAAGAGTCTCCAGTGTGCACAGGTCAGATTAGAATCACTCACATCTGACTATACTAGATTATATGACACTTCCAAAAAGTTGGAAATTTGGAAATTAGTTTAGGAAAACGGCCTGAAGTTGCTGCTTCCTATTCTTACACGTGTCAATTACCGAATCATCGGAACACGCCCAACACTGTCAGACCAAACCATACCAAGACTATGCCCAAGAAGACTAACAGGCATGCATTCTTCTATACTAGAAAACCAAAACCTACCAATCATGCACCTCACACTACTTTCAACACTCAACATGCTAAATGTCATTATTGTGGCCTCATTGGTCATATATCTTCTGCATGTGGAATCAGAAAGTTAGTAGATTTAAATGTTTATGCATGGATACCGAAAACTAACCAGTCAGGACCCTACAAGAAATGGGTACCAAAAGTTTTATCTACAAATTATTTTGTAGGTGGGACACCCTTCACATGCTAGGAGCAAATAGATCCTCGACAGCGGTTGCTCACGGCACATGACCGATGACGCTTTATTATTTGTAACACTGTCGAAGAGGAATAAAGAAGGATACGTCTCCTTCGGTAATAATTTGAGAGGGTACATAATCGGTATCGGTGACATTGGTAGATGTTTGATGGCCAAAAGTATTGAGAGTCAACTATGGCATATGAAACTCGGTCATGCAAACATGGATACAATTTCAAGATTATCTATGAAAAAGTTGGTACGCGGCTTACCGGATATTTCTTTCAAGAAGAATACGGTATGTAGTGAATGTGAAAAGAACAAAGCTACCAAATCCGCATTCAAATCCAAGAACGCTGTAAGTACCACTAGACCTTTACAATTATTGCATATGGACTTATTTGGACCCAGCAGAATTGCTAGTCTAGGTGGTAAGTTATATGTATTTGTCATTATAGATGATTTTTCTAAATATACATGGGTTTATTTTCTTACACGCAAGAACGATGCATTATCAGAATTCGTCACCTTTTGTAAGAAAGTACAGAATGAAAAAGGATTCATGATTACTCGTATTCGTAGTGATCATGGCGACGAATTTGAGAATGCAGAATTCACGCAATTTTGTGACATACACGGTTATCTACATGAATTCTCTTGTCCTAGGACTCCACAAAAAAATGGAGTTGTGGAACGTAAGAACAGAACTCTATCTGAAATGGCTAGAGTTATGTTGAACCAGTTTAGTCTACCTAGATATTATGGGCTAAAGCTGTAAATACAGCATGCTATATTCTCAATAGGGTTCTAATTCGACCTATATCGAAGAAGACTCCCTATGAATTATGGTTTGATAAAACACCAAATGTTTCTTATTTTAAAATCTTTGGTTGTAAATGCTTTATTCTTAATACTAAAGATAATTTGAGTAAATTTGATGAAATGGCCGATGAAGGTATATTTTTAGGTTATGCAGCAAAGAGCAAAGGATATAGAGTCTTCAACAAAAGAACCATGATCATTGAAGAATCTATCAATGTCAAGTTTGATGAGCTAAATCAACACTTAGACGATGATGACAATGAAGACATAATCGTACCAAGTACAGCTACTGCAAAACCTTCACACAAAGATACAGAACCATCACATCAGGCATCAGATGAACCTCCAAGCAAAGAAGCCGGAACTAGCAATCTTGAGACTATACCAAAAGAGATGAGATTCATGGCTAGTCATCCAAAGGACTTGGTAATTGGTAAGATTACCAAGGGTGTAAGTACTCGTTCCTCTAATAAAGATATAGCTTCTTGTGTTGCTTTTGTCTCGCAGTTTGAACCCAAAAATATTGATGAAGCATGTAGTGATAATTTTTGGTTAGATGCTATGTAAGAGGAATTAAACCAATTCGAACGGAATCAAGTTTGGGAACTTATTCCCAAGCCTATTGATCATCCGGTCATTGGCACCCGATGGGTATTCCGAAATAAACTGAACAAAAATGGTTTAGTGACTCGTAATAAGGCTCGACTCGTAGCTCAAGGATACAATCAGGAAGAAGGTATCGACTACGATGAGACTTATGCCCCAGTTGCGAGATTAGAATCCATTCGCATATTATGTGCATTTGAATGTTTTCATAATTTTAAATTATTTCAAATAGATGTCAAAAGCGCATTCTTAAATGGTTTTATAAAAGAAGAGGTTTATGTAGCTCAACCACCTAGTTTTACTGATTTTAAATTTCTTGAATATGTTTTCAAGTTGAAGAAAGCTTTATACGGTTTGAAACAAGCCCCTCGTGCTTGGTACGATCGTCTAAGCACTTTTCTACTTGATAACGGTTTTTCAAAGGGAAAGGTTGACATGACTTTGTTTATAAAATCTTTGAATAATAATATTCTTTTGATTCAAGTCTATGTAGATGATATTATCTTTAGATCTACTGATGAATCTCTTTGTCAAGAATTTTCAAAGTGTATGCAGAATGAGTTTGAGATGAGCATGATGGGAGAGCTGAAATTCTTTCTCGGACTGCAAATCAAACAAACCAACAATGGGACGTTCATAAATCAAGCAAAATACACAAAGGATCTATTGAAAAAGTTCGACATGGAAACAACAAAACCACTTAGCACTCCAATGGCAACTTCAACCAAGCTTGATATTGATGAACAAGACAAACCTGTCGACATACGTAAGTATCGAGGTATGAATGGTAGCTTACTATATTTAACTGCTAGTCGACCAGACATTATATTTAGTGTTTGTTTATGTGCTCATTTTCAAGCTAATCCTAAGGAATCATATTTGTGCACAGTTAAGCATATCTTCCGATACCTTAAAGGCACTTTTTCTGTCGGCTTATGGTATCCCAAAACCACGTCGTTTGACCTAACCGGTTATTCTGATGCTGATTTTGCCGGATGCAAAGTAGATAGAAAAAGCACTAGCGGCACATGTCATTTCCTAGGAAAAGCTCTAGTCTCTTGGTATTAGTAAAAAGTAAAATTCTGTTGCATTATCAACAACGAGGCTGAGTATATCGCTGCAGGACGTTGTTGTGCACAAATTTTGTGGATGAAACAAACTTTAGAAGACTATGGATTGCATTTTACACACATACCCATTTTCTGTGACAATACTAGTTCTATTAATTTGACTAAGAATCCAGTATGTCATTCTCGTACTAAACATATCGAGATTCGACATCACTTTCTTAGAGATCATCAACAAAATGGAGATATAGACCTTGTATACATAGACACACAGAATCAATTAGCTGACATACTCACAAAACCTCTAGCGAAAGATCGTTTCAATTATTTACGTCGAGAATTAGGCATTTTAGATGTCAATAATATTAATTTATTTTGTTTTATTAATTAATTTATTCGATACTCAAAAACTATTTTCGAGACAAGCCCAAAAAGAGTCTGTCTGTCACCACGACTACGGTCGAAGCGAAGCGGTACTTCAGAGTTCTCGGGTAAACCTCCGTTAGCTGGGACAGTACTCCTACAACTAATCTGAGACAGATACTGAGTAAAGAATATTAATTTATAAAATAATATTAATTATATTATTTTGAGATTTAAATTACTAAACTTTGAATTAAACATTTGAAACGAATTAATGAAAAAGAATGTGGCCTCATTTGAATTTTTTATATATATATAGCCAGGCAACCCTTGGCGAATTCCGCCCGAGTTCGGTCCGAATTCGGCCAGAGTTCGGCTGAGTATATATATGTACCAGCACGAACCCGAGGCTTCCTTCTTCTTTATTCTTCCCTACATCCTCATAACAGCAGCCTCCGCGTCTCCAAACCCTAGCTTTTTTCCATCCTTGTTCTTCAAATCCGTGTGGAGTTTCTCGTCCAAACTTTGGATTCGGGCAGAGAACTTCGTCCTCTACAATATATCCAATTCTTGGAAGGTATAATTCCTTCTCTTATCCACTTTTCAATACTTAGGGTTTCTAGAAAATTTTTGGAAACGAATGCCAAAGTTCAATCCCTTCAAGAGGAAGAAGACCAATGCCAGTGAAGAGGCATCGTCTTCAGATCCGCATACGGATTGCCTCTTTTCTCCGGTCCAATCGGATGATGGTGCGTCGGACGAATTTTACTTTAAAACTTTCGATCAAGCTTTATTGTGGTACGCCGATTTTATCATGCGTACTATTTGTACCGGATCGTCGATTAAATGGACTATCTTTCCGGATCACCGTCCTTACTTTGAGGTATTAGGGTTACAACATTTTGTCACCTTACAATTCTCTATTGCCACTAATGCCATTAGATTATTCTATTGTAATTTCGTGTTAGACACTTTTACCGCGAGGACACGTATCGGAGGAATTGATATCGAATTCACTGATGAAACATTAGCAGAAATCCTTGGGATCCCAAACGAAGGTGTCCCGCTCGATGACATCACTGATTTTGATTTCCCCGATGGCATGACACTCGTTAGTTTCAAGAAAGAGCTTTGTGCGCCCGCACGCGCTCGTCCTGGAAAGTTCAAGGCTAATAACTTGAACTTGTTTAACTACGAATTACATCGCATCATCTATTCCACCTTACTTCCAAAATCTACTTCTAAAGATAATGTCACTGCACATGAGCTCTCTGCTCTTTAATATATTCTTAAGGGGATTCCTTTTCTGCCCCTAAGACTATCATCCAGATGATGGGTAGATGTCGCGAGAAAGACCACAACCTATCATATGCGATGCTTATTCCATGCATCTTTCAGAGATTTGATATTGACCTATCTACTTGTGCTGTCGACCCCAAGCCCAAGTTTTTCAAAGTCTCTCATCGCAGCATTGCCACTGCACCTACTCCCACAGCTCCTACAGCACCTGTTCCTCCTCATTCTTGCCCTATGACATTTGAGGGTATATATCAACACTTATCAGATCTGCAATCTTTTTATGTTGAGACCTCTAGGGAACACGAGTTCCGTAATGTGACTCGGTTCCAGGCGATTGCCAACTCCTTCGTCGATCTGAGGTTTGCGCAGATGGGTTATTCTGCTAGCTCTCTACCTCGAGACCCTTCTGTTTCTGGCTACTGCATTGACGATAAGGCAGTCCACTCTCTGTTCCAGCCAGGGAACGCCTATGATTGGTATCGTACCGCTGGTGCCACTCCTCACACTTCTGGCGCTGGTACTTCTAGAGCTGGTCCTTCTGGACATGTTGGAGCTACAGCTGATGACGTTGATGATGATGATGATGATTTTTGAGATGTTAGATATTGAGACTGTTACTTTTGTCTTATGTTTACTTGGAAATGCTCCGACATTCCAAGATTTTATCAGTACTCTTATTTTTATTATCAGCACTTTTCTTTATTATGTGACTATTCATAGACATGGTTTTGATTATGCCTCAGTTTTGGCATCTTAGTCTATTTTTCAGCACTTTATTTGTTTCAATATTATTCTCGTACTTTATTAAATACTGCCTGTGATAAATACATGCCTGTATTGTTCTATAGTCTATCTGTTTCTCTTACTATATTTATTGTTTCTACCATACCTGTCATGATTATCTATTTTTATTGTGTTTCTTCACTGTTTGTTACTTATGCATTGATTGCGGGGGAGCTTTCTCTTTTGCAATTATTTTTCTAAGTGACAATGGGGGAGAAATAAGGATCTAACATTTTCGTGAATACAGTTATGAACAATTTCTTTTGATTACTATTTTGAATTGATTCCAGCTTAGATGTTATATCGGCAAGGTTTGTCAATTATCAAAATGGGAAAGATTGTTGGCCCATTGGTCATGGTCAAACCTGATTTTAATAATTGATTAAACTCTGTCTCGATATAATTGCAAGTCAACTCAGATGTTTACCTACGACGTTTTGGACACTGCTCAATAATGGATATTTACTATGTTCAAGACCGAAGCTGTTTCGAAGCTGTTTGCCATTCAGATTGTACTTCCTGTTATGCTATATAATTTTTCATTTTATTGAGTCTAGGAATATATTGTACACCGAGTCGTACTGGCAAATAGGCTATCCTAAAATGTTTTTTAAAACCATCATATTCTTTATAAATGACCTACGTTTTTGAAAAACATTCTTTTTACAAAATGCTTCTGAAGGATTTTTCAAAAAGCCAAAATTTATTTTCTCAAATGAACTAGCAGAACCCCAGCAGAACTCGGCCAGAGTTCGGCCAGAGTTCGTCCATTTGGAACGTTAGTGAACGTTGGGTTTTTGAACTTGGTCATCCTTCAGTTGCGGTTTGTTATAAAGAGTTCTGTCCGAATTCTGCCCAATTTGTCAGAGTTCTGTCTTTGGAAAAACTATAAATAGAGAAGTATTTCGATCATTTCAAATCACCAATTTACTTTCAATCTCTTCTCTTCCTGAGCTAACATTCTTCCAAAGAGTTCTAAAAAGCTTTTATTTTCAAATCCCAAGCCAGTTACAATCCTCTAGTCGATTTGCCAGTGCGGTACGGTCTAGAAGTTTCAGAGCGATTGTAATCAGAGGCTTGATAGAAGATTCAACTCTTCACAATTGAAGTTGGTCGAGTTCTTCGTATCAAAGCTCGCGTCTGTAGAAGTTGCAAGGACTTCGTATGAAAACTTGCGAGATTTTCCAATAGTGGATTCAACTGGAAGCTAGAGTTTTTCCTACTAGACTAGTCCTCACAAGAGGAAAACCAGTATAAATCTCGGTGTTTGCGTTTGCCTTCTGATCACTTTTAATTTCTGTCATTTACTTTTGTGATTATTATTATATCTGTGATCTAACTGCTAGCAAGTTTTTAATTACCAATATTCCGCTGCCTACTCTATTCATCCCCCTCTAGAGTATTCTGCTTTACGATTTTATTCCTACACACCAAACCCAACCTTCACCATCGTCCTCCGTCAGCCGATTTGAAACCACTACCTCCACCACCATGTCCGGCCACCCGCCGTGTCCCCAAATCAAACCAACCAAATAAATTACCACCATAAACCTTACCTCCGTCGGGCCCGACCTTCGAGCCTCGCTTCCGTCAGCGACCAGCGCCTGCGATGCCAAAGCTCCGTCGTATAGGGAAGCTGCCACCTCGCCCCTCAACACCGGCCGCCAACGCCAGGCCCCATGGGTCCAGCACCGCGATCGAGCGTCGGTGGATGCGGCCGCCGTCTCGCGCCGACGTCTCCGCCACAGGACCGGAGCCGTCCTCCACGCTGGCCGCGCCTTACTGCCTCCAACCGAGTCGCCGACGAGACCCGCTTCCGCCGCTGCGGCGTCCCACCGCCTCGTCTCCCACCATCCTCGTTCGGTCACCTCGCCGCGCCACCGCGGATTCACCGCCAAGCTCCCGAGCCGCGGGCGCGCCCCTCCGTGCACTGGGAGCCACCGCCCCTTCCTCAGGGGCCACGCCAGGCCGTCTTCCCCGATCTCCGCCGAACTTCGGCGTCCCATTGTCGTCGTTCTCCTCTGCGCACCGGACGACGACCGTCGCCTCTTTCCCGCTGTCCGCCGTAGCTCCCTTGGTAAAACCCTCACTTTCACCTCTCTCTAACTCCTCATCTCTCTCTCACTGAGTTTCAATTAGGGATGAGCAGTAGTTATGTTAATATTATTATTATTGTTATTATTATTATTATTATTATTATTATTATTATTATTAGTATTATTATTATTAGTAGTAGTAGTAGTATTATTAGTAACATTAGTTTTGCCAATTGTTATTATTATTATTACTTTAGTTAATAAATTTATTATTATAATTATTTTTGTCCTTGATTTGTGAAAGGAACATGTAACATTATGAGAATTAGTATTGTTAAATAAATGGTATTATTATTCATTAATGCTTATAAATTTTACTTTTATGATTAATAATTACTTTAATATTTTTAAACTATTTAGTTCAAGTGTAGTATTTTCAGATATTACCTAAAAATATTGTAAGTAATAAAGCATAGTTTTTTTTCCTATAAAAGTATTTTGACAAAACTTATAGTTAGCCTAAAACAAATTTTTGATGTATTTTCCTAAAAGCATATTTTGACTAATACGCATAAGCCTCTATCTAAAAAATTTATTTTTATAAACTAGAGTATCTTAGCGTAAAACGATTTTGATATTTTTTCCAAGAAATGTTTATAAATAAATAAAAAGCTAGTTTTCAAGTATTATATTTTCTAAAATTAGTAAAAGTACTTATCTTTAGAAATTCTCTTCGAATTATCCCTATTGCTTACGACTAATCGTGTGTCCTACTTACTCGTGACTTCGAACCCCCTACTTACTGGCCTTGGCAATTGGACAAAACAGGACTTGTTGAATCATAGCACCACTCCAGGCAACACCACCAGGCAAGTCACCTTGCCTTTATTGTTTAAATTCTTGCTCAATATTATGCATGTTTTTTCTTATTTTTAGCAAATAAAATGTTGTTCTTTTAAAACTATATATAGATGCAAATTATTATACTTTATGCAATTGGCTTAGAGTTAAATGACTACCATATGTTTAGAGCATCTCATAAACTGTCACGATGTGCCACAGGTTGTGTGTGAGTTGTGAGTCGCATATAGATACGGACTTGCGTGCTGACTAATCATTGGTGCGTATAGGCCGTGCGTTAGGATATAACTGCTAATAGATTGTGTAGAAGACTTAGCAGTTATTAAGGATCAAACAGTGTCGTAGAGTCGACACATGTATAATATCATGGGGAGGAAGGAGACAGTTATTAGCGTAGGGGTTACATGTTCAGTACACACATAGATTTGGGTCGATAGTGTCTCGTATGAGTGCTACTTAATGCCCCGGGGCCGATAGTTCTCGTATGAGAGCTACTTTCTGCCCATGGTCGATAGTGTCTCTTATGAGTGCTACCTACTACCACTCTCTCTCCATCTATGCAGAACACCTAAGCTCCTGCGTAGAACATTGTCTTCTAAAGTGCATTCCATATAGAATGGTTAGGAACCTTTACTCATGTATATTTTCTATTGAGCTCTTACTATTCAGTTTATGGCATGATATTATGTGTCTTGTTACGTCCCTCTGAGGACCTGGTGATCTCTCCAGGTGTGTGTTTCGTGATTTCTTGCAGGTGCTCTAGCTAAGGCCATGTCTTCCTTCCTCCGTGATGATTGCTTTTGGACTTGTCATTTGCTTCGCTCGACCAAATCATTTATTTGTATATTTCTTTCTTATTTAAACTTGTTGGTAGTGGACTTTGTCTCCGTCCAACGATCGTACCATAAATATTCAAGTTAATTTTATACTATTATTCTCTTCATTATGGATGAAATTTAGTTTGTCTTGGATTACTACATTATACAGCTTATGTATACATACGAGTCTTCATATATAGGAGTAGAGTTCGTATGTATACAGCTGGCATGATACGTATCTAGTCCCAAGTATTTTGGGACTGGGGCGTTACACAAAGGGACTTGACGAGGGCCTGGGTTTATATTATTTACAATAGAAAGATAAGGGAATTAACATATATATATATATATTTATATATATATATATATATATATATATAGAGAGAGAGAGAGAGAGAGAGAGAGGGACCATATATATTATGTGTATGAAAAAGAATTATAATCCTAGTAGATAAGTATTCATATAAATTTAAATCAAAATAATATTTAAATTTCAGATTAATTCAATCTTAGTTCCACAATTAGTCACCATAAACATTTAAAACAATATTGCATGTTATCAAAAATAGTTTGAAGCATATTTGATAATTATAAAGATAATTTAAATAAATTTAAATATAATCAAATAACTTATTATCATATTAAATAATACTCGATGACATCAAATAATATAAATTATATAAATTCAAATATTAGTCATCATATTTAAGTATAACATTTGATAACAGCAAAATAAATTTAAGTATATTTTTATAAATCGAAATCTATATTTAAAAATAGGCAACCTTTTTATTATTGAAAACTACTTATGACTTCCAAAATCCTTTTTGAAACCAAAATTAATAAAAATTCAAAATAGTAACCAAACGTCTTTTGTAATTCCAATAATATTATTTAATAAAAAAATATTTTTAAAAAAAATTAGCATTCTCAAATAGTTAATTTAAACCTAGTTTTTTTAATAAAAGAAATTAATCATAAAGTTATTCACAACTTCTCGATGAAATTATCTTTAAGCAAAATAAAAATAAAAATAAAATTTTGAAAAATCCGGGAAGAGGGATTACAATTGTAATATTAAAATGAAACACAAGGAGACGTGTTTAAGTGGACCATGAATGGTATATGTGTAGGTCATGCATGAAATTTTGTTGGGTGGAAATAGCTAATGTTGTGCTACTTATATCAAAGCTACGGAAAAGGATATATAAGTCAATTAATAATAAAAATGCATATTAATTTTTAATTATTAATTCTAATAAATAATCAAAAACTCTAATATTAAACTATATATTTTTAAGGGTTTACAATGGGAAAGGAATTTTGGGCCTGGCTTGATGGATTGGACCGAGCTAATGGGCTATAGGAAATAAAAAGGAAATGAGATATTGGACTGGGTTCTCTTTAATGGTTTTATGTTAATTAGTTAATTAGATTTGGTTAAATAGGTTAATTAGGGTTAATAGTTGGTTATTGTGTTAAATTGGTAAATTAGAATTTTCAAGATATTAGATAATGATTGGTTAAATTAGTGTAATAGTATTTGTTGAAATAGGAAATTAGTTATCTAAATATTTATAAGGAGTTTACTATAATGTCCTAATATTGCTAGCTTAGACCCTGGTTTTTGTCCCCATTATTTTCTAGGTGATTTAGCAACAACTTCCACTTTGGACTAAAGGCAAGTACATTCTTACAAGATGTTGCTCGATACATTTTAAATGTTATATTTTAATGTTTGGATAGTCATGTTTCATATTATGACACGATTCCGACACGACATGGTTCTCGTTATTGTTCATGAACTCTATTATCATGAACCAAGTAGATATGTGGGTAACCCTCTATTTCTGAAGAATAGTTTGTCATACACTGTACGTATGTCGAGCCATACCAATCTGAGTAATTAAAGCCCAGACGTCCATATATTTAAAATGGTATTTCGACACATATAGATCGTTAGTCGTGTTTTTCTCATGTTTATTATTCATTGTCCGTTCCTGTGACTAGTCATGTTCTCAGGTTATTGTGGTTCTCATAGTTTCTCGTGTTGCAGGTTCATGATCATGTCAGCATTCAGTGTCTCATTTTCTGGTTTTATTTCCTGCATTATTTACATGCTTTATTTTCTATAGTGCGACATATTATTTGGATGTACTTTGCTCCCGTTCTGACAGGACTATTGGCATATTAGGTCATGAGATAGCACGTGGACCGAGAAGCTTCTGGAAGACTCTAGAAGATTAGATTATGCTTTGATGTATCAGATGTTATGGATATAGTGGATATTATAGATGTATATTGATGATGATGAGGATTACCGGATTTGTCTCTGGAGATTGGGACATGTATGATGTACTAAAATGATGATAGTGGACAGGTGATCGTATGAGTGTGTGTTGGGTTGTCTTCGTGCATTAGTTATGTGATTGAGCCAAGAATTGATATCATAATCGTTTGATGATTTATGAGGACAGGCTACTATGATGCTTCCAACAGCGTAGGCTGGTCGTGTTAGACTCGTATCCAAAAAAACTGGAAGCGGGTCGTGACACAAACTTAACATCCATACCGAGCCACTGACAAACCCTGAAATCAAACTAAACATACTGGCCCAAATCCTTTGTTGTGCTCCTTAGAGCTATCCCTGTTCAGCAAATACCCATATAAGACATAATCACATAACATATCTAGACTTATTGTATCTAGCGGAATGTCGAAAGAGAATCAAAGACTTCGATCACGAAAGTAACATCAGAGTTGAAAAAAATTTAATCGAAAATCTAAGAACGTAAAGCCTGCTCTAATACCATTATGCTACGCCCCGGTTCCGTAGAACCAAATGTCCTCGCATGTGCGTAATGCGTGCGAGCCTAAGTTTTACTAGCACAAGATAAGCACCAAAATGGCTGACGGAGTGGCTAATAACAGAGTCGTCGTACAGAGGTCCACGTGCAGAAAAGTTGAATCAACATAAAATGTACAGAAATGAAATCATATTTATCAATATTGTAGTAGAACAACAAAGGCTCGAAGCTAAGTACAAAGTGGTTACAAACATCTCTCTCATAGAACTCTCGATACAAATAAATTATGTCACAAGGCTTACAACTGAAAACTCCATATGATACATGATGTTCCATATATTATGCCTTCTACATACAAAAGAAAAACATCTTTACGCCACACTCCTACGAGCTACCAACCGAGCTCTAATGCCTCCATTGTGCCTGTAGTGCCCCATCCCTATATCGTCCCCGTTTCCATCCACGGGATACACGAGAAAGGAACACCTGTGCTACCGATTGAATCGGAACCGATAGATCGGGATCAATTGAACAGGAACGATGAATTAAGATCCTTTTCTCGTTATGGAAAGGCTTCTTCGGAATCAAGTCCCATACTCAGCGGGTTGCGCCTCGAGGATAGACTCTGCGGCTGAGTCGGGAGAGACCTCCCGTTGCTCTGTTTTCATACCGCACTTGTTCTTTGGTTTTGGTTTTTCGTGAATGCGTTTTCGTGAATGTTTTCGATGGTTTTCATGACTTGCATTTTCGAACTTCGCATTCGTATCAAAACTCTTTGAATGATACAGTGTTCTAATCTAGTTTGCTTATGCGATTTCAGGTGATCGCGTAGGTGTCGTCTAGCGCTGCCAACGGGTCTTTTGCCTCAAACAAACAATCAAAGTGAGTGGCTGGACCCTTATTTCCCTTGACCTTCTTCTATCCCAATTCAATTGATAGAATGCTAGTTGGTTATGCAAGGACACGAATGTAACGCCCCAGTCCCAAAATACGTAGGACTAGGAATAAAGCATGCCAGCTGCATATATACGAGACATACTCCAATATATGGAAATCTCGAACATACACATAAGCTGTATTGTGAATAATAATAACAGACAGTCACAGGTAAAAGCTATATCTCATCCAAAGTAAATATAAAGAAAATGGCAACTCATGAATCAAAGTAAATGTCAAAATATAGCTGTTGGCCGGGCGGAGACAAATCCACTACTGGCACTAGAATAAACTGAAAGGAAATAGAGTCCAACCTCTAAGATAAATAAAATAAGAAATAATGACTAAATAGGCTCCTCGACCCAATAGGGACAGCTGCGATCAGAAGGTACAACTCATTCGAACGTGAAGGATGAGTCTATAGCGGAGCCATATACCTGCGCGAAGTCCTGTACACCTATACCTGGAGAGATCACCAGGTCCTCAGAGGGACGTAACAAGATACAAAAAGAACATGCCACATAAATTGAATAAATACTGCTCAATAAGAATAAGTAAGATCAGATCATAACAAGGTCCAATACCTCATCCTTTGGAGTAGTGCACCATCCCCCCAACCAAACAAGGACATGAGATGGCACACTAAGGTGAGATATCTTTCCAAGTCACAAATCCAACATGGTATCCGGACCCCAACAAGGTTCAATACCTTCTCATCGGAGTAGTAAGCCATACCTACAACCAAACAAGGACAAGATGTGGCGAACTAACCTGCGACAAGTTATTGTTCCAAGCCACGGTCAGATACAAGTACCCAAACCATGAGTACTCGTACCTAACGGATAAGGGTAGCCTACCATTCTATGTGAATACAGTTTAAGTACATCCCTCCAACGCATGGGCCCTGGCTAAAAATAGGATTGGCATAGTCCCCCCTTGGGGCACCAGGGGCCTCAGGCATAATCGTTCCACGAACGTCAGTGGCCAGCAGTAATAAGGGGTCGTTAACCCGCATCTCCAGTGGAGCGTACGGTCACAAGGGAAATGTGTAAAGTAGTCGATACGCTAAGGATATGTACTCCCCGCCCAATGCCTACTATGTTGTATCCACAACACATAACCCCTATTAACCGCTAAGTCAAACTAAGCATGCAATGTCTATTAGCGGTTAATCCTATCGCACGGCTTATACGTACTAGTGGCCAGCCAGTCGCGCATGTCCGAGTTCTATATGTGACTCACAACAACTTGGTACAAATGTGTCAAGGCCTATGAATGCAACACGCAAAGGGTGGTCCCTTAACTCTAAGTTTAATGGGTAAGAAAACAATACATAGCAGGAAATATAACTGAACAGTAAGTTCTAACAAGTTATGCCATATATCACAGTTTATTTTGTATAAAAAAATAATAAATAATGCATGAAATTTGAGTTAAATAAATAAACAACAGGTGGCAAGGTATCTTTCCTGGAGGTAGTGTGCAGAATGGCGACGCCTGATGACTCAAATCGTCAGAATATGGAAGCAATGAAGGCCAACTTTTACGAATGACCTCGGATGCTGAAATAAACATCACGAACAGATTTGGCATAAAAGAAATACCTAGGAAACACCTGTCCAAAAGTCCAATTCTGGAACAAGGGTAAAATCGTAATTTCGGATCAAAATGATATCCACCATTGGACCCGTTTTGCACCGAAACGAGTGCCAGAACCTACGGTCTCTAAAGTCCTCAAACTACATATCTATAGGTCCGGTTTGAGGACATGAACCCAACCGTATGTCCAAAGTTGGATTCCGACGGACCGTGCACAAAATCGCCCGTTAGAGCGGGTCGCGGGCCCGCCAATTTGGCATTCCGATCAACCTTCTCAGAATCGGACCAAACTTGGCATGCAGGACCAGAAAAATGATATGGTCCTGATGGCGCAAGTTTTGTTTCGATACGACGAACGTACACAAAGTTATGGGCTAGTTTACAAAACGTCGATACGGGGGTATCTCGACGGATACGCAATGATTTTGTCGCGCACACACAACAAAATCGAGTCCCGTCAGTTCCCACACGTCGGCAACATCCATACGCGTCTTACGATGCATATAGTGTGCGACCACGTTGCTCGGTTTGTCGGGGCGCATGTCGTATCGGTTAATTTTTCCTAAAATATTAGTTTTAAAAACTAGTTTTTATCCAACTTTAAAACTTAATTAACAATAGTACAATTAATGAAAAATAATTCTAAAAACTAGGTTTCCATCTCGTTTATGTTTTGAATGAATCTGTTGAAACAGGTTTTCGAAACTGTCAAGAAATCGACAGGATTTTGCCTTCCAAATCGGGTCCTGGCTGTTCCTAGTACCTATTTTTTGGGCTGAATCGGCTCGACTTTGCGTCGAATCGGCAGCCGGTATAGGGTGTTATTTCGAAATCTTCCTGATGGGTCTTGAAGGGGGTTATGTGGGCTATCTATAGCAATTCGTAGACCGTAATTTAATGGAGTATGCAGTGAGGAATAACACGATGAACTTGTACCTGAAGGGGGTTCGAAAACAGGGGACCCTGCTTTGCTTCTCAGTTTCTGGCGACCGCGAGGCGCTCCGGCAATGGGTGGCCGGTTCAGATGGTCGGGGTAGAGCGCCTGGTATGGAGAAGCTTCTCAAAAGGGAGACGAAGGTGGGAGGTTGAGTATTTCTTGCAAAATCGAGATAGGGTTCTCACAAATTTTGCGACGAGTATGAGTAATATACTCACAGCCGATTTGCATCGGTTGATCTCTATCGAGATCGGTTCAAGTCTAAGCTCAAGATAAGAAGGAATCCAGGATGGGAAGGATTTAATTAAGCCCCCCTGATTTGAATTTGATTCAAATTAACAACTTGCAGCCTTACTTGCGGCTACAGCTCAATAGCAAGCGGGGGGTTTTCTCGGTTTAGGGATGCTACTGTTCACTTGGTGAACAGAGCGCAAGTTTGTGGTATTTTTTTTAGTAGCATATTAAGCCTATATATAAAAAGATATATATCTAACTATTCATACACATATCCTTCTACTATTAAATACTATAGAAAGAAAAGTACCAAGGATTAATTTATAACCTATATATATTAAATAGAATAAATCATTTTTAGTATAATATCTCATCTAAACAATAGGTTAGCATAATTATTAAATCATTTATCCCTTAATAATAATAACATAAATTCTAATATTCTCAAGTATTCCTAAAATATTTAAAGAAATAAATTTTACCAAGTATAGTAATTACTATATAAAATATAAATTGCCAAAAAAATTGGCTATGTAATTAATTAATTAATTAATTAATTTATAGAGTACATTTTAAAATGAATTGAGATAAAATAAGCTTAAAAGTAAAAATAAAAAAAATCCTGCCAAATTTAGGGGGTTTACATCCTACCCAACTTATAAAAATTTCGTCCTAGAAATTAAAATAAGACTTAATAAAAATATAATATAGCGGAATATGAAAAGGGAGTAAATGTTTCAACTCATAACTTGCTGTCTGCAAGGGTGAAGGAGGTAGGGTACAAAAATCTAAATGGGCACCATATTCTACCAGTTGGAGGTATTCTTAGTCTTACAATGGATAATGGACATCCAGTTGTTTGAGGGATTGGTCTGGTCTTGCATGGTTAAAATCAAGTAGGACGAGAATTTTATCCGGGGTTGTTCTAAAGGTTAATAAGCCATGCACGAGGTGTAATTGAAACGGAGCACAAGATGGTGTATTTGTGTGGGACCTGTGAGTCATGTGTGTAGGGTGGGTTGTCTAGTTCATGAGGGTAAAATTTGCTGGAAGGAAAAGGCTAGTGTTGTGCTCCAAATATCGAAGTCACGGTAGAGGCATCAAAATGACACTTGGTAGACTTTGACGTCATAAACCACTTGATTTATCAACTCAAGTGGAGGACTTTTGTCAAGTTCATAGAGGCGTTCTTAGAGGTTGAATGACTAACCTTTCTATAGCATTCCAAGGTTATTGACGGGGTCACAGATCATGCATACAATTTTCTAATGGTGTCGATGATTGTGTTCATGCATTTGGGTTGAGAACTAGTAATCACAATAGAGGGAAGCATTGTGTTATGCCTATAGACTATCTAGTAAGGTGTGGTTTGGTGATATGTCATGACTAATAACACAATGGTATAACTAGGGTAATACCTGCTAGATTCTCAATCTCAGGATGTGTGTCTATCGCCTCCATGGTAAATGCTCGTCCACGCCCTTGTCTATTCATTTCCTGCCTAAAATGAGCTGCCTGGTCAGGTAAAGGTGGTCCCCGCTGATATCCTTATGGTGCTCCCATTCCTGGTGCTAGGGGTCTTGGCATCTGCTGCTGAGCTGGTACTAAAGCAAGTAGTGTTGGTCCTCGGGTCTGCTGATGCGGTGCTAAATCATTTTGTCCAGGACAATCTTTGACCTTGTGTTGCTCCGATCCACATCCTAAACACTGGCCCAACCGAATGCGACAATCTCTCTGAATGTGCCTTTGTCTTCCACAGAAATAGCAAATAGGCTTCTCTCGAGCCTGATAGGGCCCTGCTCTCTCCTGCGGGTGTGCCATGGGACGTCTGATAGGTCTACTCTGGTCAACTCTAACTGGTCTGTGCATTGGAGTAGGATGCCTCTGGTCATGCTGTGCCTCCTTACGGAGGAGCTCCTGGCTACGTACCTCCTCTAAAACAGTTGTATGAGTGACTCGAGACTGTGTGGTAGTGTAAGGCTTGAGCTCTGGTGAAAGCCCTTGATAGAATCTTCTTGCTCTCTCCTGCTTCGTCGGTATCAACGACGCATTAGATGAAGGAACTGGTCGTAGAGATCGTCTCGAACATGGATGGGGAAAAATCTTTTATATAAGAGGTCATAAAACTCCTTCCATGTGATTCCAGTACCCAGCCGTCTTTCTTCAGCCTTCCACCAGTGGTGAGTATTGTCTTCCAAGAGTAAATCTACTGCTGTCATCCAATCATGTGCCGGCAACTGGGATGCCTTCAAGTATTTCTTTGTGCTGATAAGCCATGCGAAAACATCTAAAGGACCCTCGGTGCCCTTAAAATTCTTAGGCCCCATGTCTATGAAATCCTTAATGGAGCCTAGATAAGGTTGTGAAGCGGGCGTTGGAGCCGGTACCGGGACTGGTGGTGGAGGTCTAGCTAGGTAGGCCATCATGCTCTGCCTCAACATTTTCATTTGTTGCCACCGAGATTGTAGCATAGCATACATGAACTGGATGGTTGGGTCCGCACCAGTCGGAAGTAAGGGCAGCTGGGGTCCAGGCTGTGGTGAAAACTGCTAAGGCAATAGGGATGGTGCAGTCTCTCCTGGTGGTACTGCAGTGGTTTGCTCAACCTAGCTGACTGGGGGCAGTTGGGCTTTCTGCTACACCGTCGATGGGTTCGTGGTATTCTGCTGTGGCTCTAGCTGATACGGAGTCACCGGGGTCATTGGCGAAACATGTTCTTCCTGAGAAGTTACATCACCAGATGTGATGGCTAAGGTAGAGGTGTGTCTGCTGTGTAGAGCCATATTGCTGGCACGAAGATAAGGGCAATGTTAGAATAGATTCAGATAGGTTTTGAGTCAAGCAATTGAAAGAGAGTTTAATAAAGAATTCAAAATGTCAACAACCCGTGGATAAGATCCTAGAGGGCAAATATGTTAAGCTAACCATATCTCAATCCACGTAAAATCGTACGAAAGGTGAACCAATTGCACTATGGTTGATCAGACCACAATACACAGGTTCTGATAAGATAATGTGTCAGTGGACGCCCACCATAAAACATATGTCCTGAACAAGCTCGATGAGAGAGTAAGATCGCAAAACTAGGCTATAATAGCAACATTAGTCAAGGTAGTCCAATTACAAATACATAAGATAATGATAAAAGAACATATAAATAGCTTAAGCTACTTAAGAATCTAAGTCATGTCCGGTGTTCGTGCCTATGCAGTCGTCCTACTGTCTTCTTGTCTAAGGCCTTGGTTAAGTCAAATGAAGTTAGGTTGTGGGGCTTCCTACCCAACTTATAAAAGTTGAACTAATAGTGTGATTGAATGGTGGAACATGATGACCTAGTACGCACGATAGAGAGATAAAGGTTTGCGGAAGAATAATTCAAGCAAGAAGCAATCAAGATAGACAGTTGGGAGTTCGAAAAGAAGGCGAGATAGAATGTCATATATGTGGATGAGATCCTAAATTTCTAATCCTATACGCAGGCTTGCTTGGTACGGTAAAGTAACCAAATAATTTATCTTGACTACATGGGCCACCACAAAAACATGTAATGTCCCAGTCCCAAAATACGTAGGACTAGGAACGAAGCATGCCAGCTGCATATATACGAGACATACTCCAGTATGTGGAAATCTCGAATATACACATAAGCTGTATTGTGAATAATAATAACAGACAGTCACAGGTAAAAGCTATATCTCATCCACAGTAAATATAAAGAAAATGGTAACTCATGAATCAAAGTAAATATCAAAATATAGCTGTTGGCCGGGCGGAGACAAATCCATTACCGGTACTAGAATAAACTGAAAGAAAATAGAGTCCAACCTCTAAGATAAATAAAATAAGAAATGATGACTAAATAGGCTCCTCGACCCAATAGGGATAGCTGTGATCAGAAGGTACAACTTGTTCGAACGTGAAGGATAAGTCTATAGCGGAGCCATACTCTTGCGGGAAGTCCTGCACACCTATACCTGGAGAGATCACCAGGTCCTCAGAGGGACGTAACAAGATACAAAAAGAACATGCCACATAAACTGAATAAATACTGCTCAATAAGAATAAGTAAGATCAGATCATAACATGGTCCAATACCTCACCCTTTGGAGTAGCGTACCATCCCCCCAACCAAATAAGGACATGAGATGGTACACTAACCCACGGTGAGATATCTTTCCAAGTCACGAATCCAACATGGTATCCGGACCTCAACAAGGTTCAATACCTTCTCATCGAAGTAGTAAGCCATACCTACAACCAAACAAGGATAAGATGTGGCGAACTAACCCATGACAAGTTATTGTTCCAAGCCACGGTCAGATATAAGTACCCAAACCATGAGTACTCGTACCTAACGGATAAGGGTAGCCTACCATTCTATGTGAATGCAGTTTAAGTACATCCCTCCAACACATGGGCCCTGGCTAAAAATAAGATCGACATAATCCCCCCTTGGGGTACCAGGGGCCTCAGGCATAGTCGTTCCACGAACGTCAGTGGCCAGCAGTAATAAGGGGTCGTCAACCCGCATCTCCAGTAGAGCGTACGGTCACAAGGAAAATGTATAAAGTAGCCGATACGCTAAGGATATGTACTCCTCGCCCAATGCCTACTATGTTGTATCCACAACACATAACTCCTATTAACCGCTAAGTCAAACTAAGCATGCAATGTCTATTAGCGGTTAATCCTATCGCACGGCTTATACGTACTAGTGGCCAGCCAGTCACGCATGTCCGAGTTCTATATATGAATCACAACAACGTGGTACAAATATGTCAAGGCCTATGAATGCAACACATAAAGGGTGGTCCCTTAACTAAGTTTAATGGGTAAGAAAATAATACATAGCAGGAAATATAACTGAACAGTAAGTTCTAACAAGTTATACCATGTATCAAAGTTTATTTTGCATACAAAAAATAATGAATAATGCATAAAATATGAGCTAAATAAATAAACAGCAGGTGGCAAGGTATCTTGCCTGGAGGTAGTGTGCAGAATGGCGACGCCTGATGACTCAAATCGTTAGAATTTGGAAGCAATGAAGGCCAACTTTTACAAATGACCTCGGATGCTGAAATAAACATCACGAACAGATTTGGCATAAAAGAAATACCTAGAAAATGCCTGTTCAAAAGTCCAATTCTGGAACAGGGGCAAAATCGTAATTTCGGGTCAAAACGATGTCCGCCGTTGGACCAATTTTGCACCGAAACGAGTGCCAAAACCTACGATCTCTAAATTTGTCAAACTACATGTCTACGGGTTCGGTTTGAGGAGATGAACCCAACCGTATGTCCAAAGTTGGATTCCGGCGGGCCGTGCACAAAATTGCCCATTAGAGGGGGTCGCGGGCCCGTCAATTTAGCGTTCCAATCAACCTTCTCGGAATCGGACCAAACTTGGCATGCAGGACCAAAAAAATGATACGGTCATGATGGCATAAGTTTTGTCTCGATACGACGAACGTGCACAAAGTTATGGGCTAGTTTACAAAATGTCGATACGGGGGTATCTCGACAGATACGCAATGATTTTGCCGCGCACACACAACGAAATCGAGTCCCGTCAGTTCCCACACGTCGGCAACATCCATACGCGCCTTTCGATGCGTATAGTGTGCGACTACGTCGCCCGATTTGTCGGAGCGCATGCCGTATCGGTTAATTTTTCCTAAAATTTTAGTTTTAAAAACTAGTTTTTATCCAACTTTGAAACTTAATTAACAACAGTACAATTAATGAAAAATAATTCTAAAAACTAGGTTTCCATCTAGTTTATGTTTTGAATGAATTTGTTGAAACAAGTTTTCGAAACTGTCGAGAAACGACGGGATTTTGCCTTCCAAATCGGGTCCTGGCTGTTCCTAGTGCCTATTTTTTGGGCTGAATCGGCTCGACTTTGCGTCGAATCGGCAGCCGGTATAAGGTGTTATTTCAAAATCTTCCTGATGGGTCTTGAAGGGGGTTATGTGGGCAATCTATAGCAATTCATAGACCGTAATTTAATAGAGTATACAGTGAGGAATAACACGATGAACTTGTACCTGAAGGGGGTTCGAAAACAGGGGACCCTGCTTTGCTTCTCAGTTTTCGGCGACCGCGAGGCGCTCCGGCAATGGGTGGCCGGTTCAGATGGTCGGGGTGGAGCGTCTGGTATGGGGAAGCTTCTCGGAAGGGAGACGAAGGTGGAAGGTTGAGTATTTCTTATGAAATCGAGATAGGGTTCTCACAAATTTTGCGGCGAGTATGAGTAATATACTCACAGCCGATTTGCAGCGGTTGATCTCTATCGAGATCGGTTCGAGTCTAAGCTCAAGATAAGAAGGAATCCAGGATGGGGAGGATTTAATTAAGCCCCCCCTGATTTGAATTTGATTCAAATTAACAACTTGCGGCCTTATTTGCGGCTACAACTCAATAGCCAGCGGGGGGTTTTCTCGTTTTAGGGATGCTACTGTTCACTTGGTGAACAGTAGCGCAGGTTTGTGCTGTTTTTTTTAGTAGCATATTAAGCCTATATATTAAAAGATATATATCTAACTATTCATACACATATCCTTCTACTATTAAATACTATAGAAAGAAAAGTACCAAGGATTAATTTATAACCTATATATATTAAATAGAAAAAATCATTTTTAGTATAATATCTCATTTAAACAATAGGTTAGCATAATTAGTAAATCATTTATCCCTTAATAATAATTACATAAATTCTAATATTCTCAAGTATTCCTAAAATATTTAAAGAAATAAATTATACCAAGTATAGTAATTACTATACAAAAAATAAATTGCCAAATTGTTTTGGCTATGTAATTAATTTATTTATTTATTAATAGAGTACATTTTAAAATGAATTGAGATAAAATAAGCTTAAAAGTTAAAAAAAATCCTACCAAATTTAGGGGGTTTACAACGAATGCTTAGATTTCAATGAACTATTGCAGGACTCATCACGGACATACACTATAGGATCATTATTGCTAAGAAAATATTGCACACCAAACATGTTATGCCTGTTATAAACCAAGATAAGCAAAGTTTTGAATCATTGAATGCATATCGCCATGACACGACAAAACAATGATAAAATTGGTTATGTTGCTAACGAACTAAAGATCATGCTTGAATAACTAGTCTAAACTGCACGATCGCGGACAACTTGTGAATGAGGAACGGCTTCCTCGAACGATACCCCGAGACACGGGATCATTTCGGCCTAGGAGGAAGCAAAAGATAGCTGTGCTCGACGAAGCAAAACATGGTTAGGCGGGGAGCTTTCAGCGGAGCTCGCTACTCGTGCTGAAAGGATCGCCGTCTAAACCCAGCTATAGTCCAAAATGGCTTGTGATACCAGTGACCTTCACATATACAAAATGCATACTCTAAAAGGATAATAATTGACACGAAAGAACATGGTAAGTCTCACCGAGCACAACACGCTCTGCCGTAGGTAAGTTCTGACGTAAATTACATTATGTCTATCATATGCTTGTCTGAAATTCAGTAGGATGGCTAGAAAGATTCACAAAACTAAGTCATATAATTTCTTCAACCAAATGAGAGCATGGAACTTAAATTGCCACGCACAGTACATGTGTAATGTACTGATCCTCGCTCTCCACAGGTACCCCGGCCCCAGAAGGGCGTGTCACGTAACTCAAGGCGACGCTAGTCATTTTGAAGCCTCGTCCGTGTGTTAAAGGCTAGTTTCGATCCTTTTGAAGACTCTACATTCAGTCCAAAAAAAAAAAGATGGCTCGACTTCCTACGATAGCAGGTCTTTTGAATGTTTTGCTTTTAAATGGGGATGTAATGTATGGAACGACCATCTCATCAGCGTTTATTTTGTAATCGAGTCATGTTGTAGCCCGCACGGAAGTGATTGTAACGGAGTCATGTAAATGATGTTATACTATCAATGAAAGAAAAGTTTCCTTCCGTCTTCTAATATATTTGCTCAAATTTTTCTGCGTACTCTATTAGATGTTGTGTTTCGGATAACCTTATGACTATGCCTTGTGCGAGCCCAACTTAGGTTCGCACGGCATCACGTCCGGGGGACGACTATCGATTCTACAGAATCGAGATGTGACATATGGTATCAGAGCACGGCTTTAAATCCTTTGGCTTTCCGTCTAGAGTCTCAACCTTTTGACCTCGCATCGATGAGATAAGTTGTTCCATACAATAAGTTCGTAATATTTTGAGACTAATGTGGGTGTCTTTGTATTGTAGAAGTGTTGGAGCCCGTGGCAGAAGTCGCGGCCGAGAACGAGCATAGCGCTTCAAGAGGCTCGAGCAGCTCGCGGGCCGAACCTTCTAACAATGCTATCGAGAGGATGCTGCACATGATGGAGGTGCAGCAGAAACGATCTGAGGACCGACATCGGCAAACGGAGGCACTGCAGGACCAATTCGAAGCTCGCTTCGATGCACAAACTAAGATGCAACAAAAGCAGCTTGAGACTCTGCAACAGATCGTCCAGACAATTGTGGCCAATGGCAACTCTGTAACTGTGCCTACTGTCATCGAGCCGATGGGCCGACCCCTCGAAGTCGATCCAGAGAAGCCCGAGCGTCAACCTGCGGCACAGAGAATTTACAACTTTAAAGTGTAAGATTTCAAAAAAGCGTGCCGTACCTCCTTCAGCGGTACCGAAGGCCCTTCTATTGCGATCGACTGGTTGGAAGAGCTGGAAGATCACTTCTAGCTCCTCGGCATTAAAGAATCCAAGCAAGTCGCCTGCGCACAACTTCAACTCCGTTTGAACGTGCACGACTGGTGGGCCGTACACAAATGAGCGATCCGACACGACAACAACTCAGCACCAATCTTTTGGGCCACGTTCCGCAAAGCCTTCGAAGTCGAGTACCTTTCCTCAGCCGTTCGTCAAGAGAAGGAAAATGAATTCATGCAGTTGAAGCAAGGGAACAGAATGGTGCAACAGTACACGACAGAGTTCAATAGATTGTCCAAATTTGTTGGTGTATTTCTTCATACAGAGGAGTGTCGTGTGCGACGATTTGAAGTGGGTCTGCGGCCCTCTATTGCTGCTCATATGGCGGTACCAGAATACAAGACCACGGGCGATGCTCTAAATCATGCTCTCCACCTTAAGAGCCAATATCCTTCCTCGTTGTCGACTTTGTGCACCATTCAAATCACAAACGTCCTAGCCATATGAAAGGCAACAATCACGCAGCAAAGCGTCCAAACAATAGGGGCAACCAGGGACAAAATCTTAAACCTCATTGCACAAAATACAATTATATCTGACACAATGCCAGCGAGTGTTGTACCTTGAACATTGACTGCCACTTTTCCCGAAAAAGGGGGCATTATGCTTGAGATTGTCTTACTCGAATGCGAAGACATGATGCTCCGCCGCAACCAAATCAACAAAATTGAGGCCCAGCACCTCGAGCTCCTCAACCTGCTTAACCAAATGGCCAGGACCGTCGTCCAAACGCTCAAGGGCACGTCTATGCCATGACTCGAGATGAGGCATTCATTTCAGACACAGTTGTGACAGGTGTCACGACCCGATCCCAACTAATTGGGTCGAACCGGATCATGCCCAGCCTGCACCGTTGTTGAGACGGCGGTAGTAAGCTGTTTAGTAGCAGGTAACCATACAACAACACTATATTTGTCACAACTCAAAATTCGAAAATTTAAAACTTTATTAAACTTTTACAATGGAATGAAAGATACAACTTAAACCATTTTCTACATACATCATAAATAAAAGAAAACTCTAGGCAAACAGCTCATCAGTCTCGAAATCCTCGTCTTGGGATCGCGAAACAAAGCCTTATCAGTGATACCTAAAATGTTGGTTCTCTAGTCAGGAGAGAGCAAAGTATAATTCATGCTAATTTAAAACAGTTAAAGTAAATAATAGAATCATGCAGTTTTAAACAGTTTGAAGAAAGAATAGTTTTCAGCGGTAAAACAGTGTGATTTGAACAGGCAATGAATTATGACCGGCTTGGGATGTACAGTAGTATCCTAGCGATACGATATGGCTTGTCCCCGTGTGAAGAGGGGAAAGCTAATACAGTCAGTAGTTACAGTTGGCTTTGGTCATAATCATTACTCTATTCCCCCAGTCCTAATCAGTACAGTAGTCACAATTAGTACTCTCCAAGAGAGTTTCGTGTTTGCATCGTGGTTTAAACATGCAGTAAAACGATTATAGAAATAACTGTAAAACTAACACAAACTATACTTGCCTCAGGAAAATGACTGGAGAGGTGAGTTGGTACCGAGGAGGAACGTCAGGTATGTCTTCGAGTTCCTACAGTTGAGAACTCGACTTAGATCCGCTGTATAACCAAGCTAGGTGTGCTAGTTGCAATCTCTAGTAGTAAGTCCTAGTCAGGTTTTAAGTTGTTATTAAGCTACAGCTAACGTTTACGTCGCAAACTACGTGCGTTGATTAAACCAGTTAATTTGATTATTTGGAAAAATAATAAGAACCAATTATCTTTGGAAAACTTTGTATTTTTGTAATATATCTATAAAAATATAGTTTCTTACAGTGACAAATCAAGAACTAGCTATCTTACTAATATTTTATCCATTTAATTAATTCTCAATTAATTATATGATTACGCTCTAACTACGATTATACATCCAATCCAAAACCACCCAAAAATCAACATCAACCCAGAAAAGAAAGTAAAATCTACACTATGCAATACATGGCACAGCTAATCATCCTAGAGTTATGGGCTTATGCCCTGTACAATTCTTTTTACATAAAATAAGAGAAAATGATTTAATTACCAAATAAAATACAGTAAATAAATAACTATAATAAATAGCTTAAACATTAAATAAAATAATTTAAATTAAAGGTTGGAGTCTCAGACTCGGTCCATCATCAAAATCCAGCTAATACCACAACGCCCGGTCGGACCGGTGCGTTTGCATTTCGCCAGGGCCCACAGACCGGTACGGTCGTCGTCCGAAAATCAGTTTTAAAATTCATTTCCGAAAACCAATTTTGAAATCAAATTAAATAAAGTTTTGTAAAAATTTGGGCAGCATTTCCTCTATTTCGGGACAACCCAAAACTGGAAAATGCGCCACAAAACTTGCAATTGTTCCAACCAAATAATAATCCCGAAAATATATCCACCGAAATAATTTTCCAAACCACCAGAACCTTCCCGAAATACCCGGGAATCCCGCAATCAAACCAACCACACAAATCTCAGCAGACAAAATCACAGAAAGTGCTAACGCAGCTAACCGAATCTACTACGTAGCTAACCGGATTTCCGAAGGGGAAACCGGGGACCGATATCATCACGGACTACTGAAAATAAATGCAACGGGCAGCGAAATTATACCTCGGGTGCTCGGCTAGAGCTCTCAGAAGATATAGAAAGAATAATAAATAGAAGTCCCGCAGCGACGTCGACGTCGAAATGCCGGAATCCAAGGATAGGCACGCTGGCCCGCGAAAATCAGCGACGTCGCGGACCGATCTGGACAGCAGGGAGACAAAGGGGCGCGGGAGTACGCTGTCAAGCGCAGGAACCCGCGGGAGAGGGGCCGCGGAACGCTGGCTTTGCCGGGAAGAAACCGCTTGCTGGAGGCGGCGCGGACGGCTCGCCGGAGAAGGGGCTCGCGCGCTGGTGTAGGGCGGCGCGCGGAGGAGGGTCCGCGGGAGAGGGTGACGGCCGGAGATGGCTCGGCGGGCGGGGTATACCGCCGGTGGGAGGCCGCGCGGGCTGCGGGGGAGCCGGTCGGGCTTGCGCGCGGATGCCGGAAGGGGGTCGCGCGGCCGCGGTCGGCGCTGAGCTCGGGAAAGAGGGTGGCTAGGGCTTGGGGAAAAATGGGTTTGGGTAGGTTCTTCTTCCGGAGAGAAGGAAATAAGTGAATGGAAGAGAGAGATGAGAGAGTGGTTTTGCTTTTGTGAGGAAGGAGATGAGAGAGTTGATAACAAAAGTTTTGTTCCTCTTCTGCTGTGAGTACGGGGAGAAAGTGGGGAAGTGGAGGATATTAAGGGAGAGTTGTAGTGTACGTTACTAAAATGTGTGGAAGAGGAACAAGTCCCCACTCCCAACCGCTGGTCCTTCGGGACCAGCCCAAGACCAATAAATATATATTTTTTTTAACCAAGTCAAATCCAGGATTAGAAAGAAATAGGAAGAATGGGCTCGGACCTGGGTCTGGGCTCGGACTCGGGTCTGGGTCCAAAAACGAAAATCCATGTTATATTTTTTTCAAAAATCCTTTTTCACCCAAAAATAATTAATAGTAATATTAATAATAATAATTTTAGAAAACGCTAATAATATTAATAATAAACTCTAATAAATAAATACGAGAATGATGGGTTTCACAACAGGTATACTACTTTTCAATAATAAACCTGTTCGTGTACTATCCGATTCAAGTGCTACACACAGTTTTATAGTGGCAGGTTTTGTTGATGAACACAAATTTTCCATGGCACCACTAGGCCTAAACCTTAGCGTTAGTACCCCGTCGGACACACAAATACATGTAAACACTATCTGTAGGGACGACTGTATATCTATTGGTGAAAGGAAATTGACACTAGATGTTGTAGTACTGGACCTTAAAGACTACGACATCATCTTGGGGATGGATTAGCTCGGCGCTTGCTCGACCACCATTGACTGTGCAGGGAAAAAGGTCACCTTCCGTCTTTCGGGAGAGCCAGAATTCTGCTACTCTGGTGGAGAAGCGTCAATAGCCTGCATGGTGATCTCGGCAATTTTTGCTCGGAGGATGCTGCATTCCGGATGCAAAGGCTACTTGGCGTTAGTTCGAGACGCGACAAGATGGTACAAATGCAGGTCAAACCGACGTTATGGCAGAATTCCCAAATATGTTTTCGGACGAGCTATCCGGCATGCCACCCGATCAAAAAATCGAGTTCACTATCGACACCTTCTCCAACACCCGACCAATTTCCAAGGCACCGTACAGAATGGCCCCGACAGAATTAAAAGAATTCAAGATACAGTTACAGGAATTTCTCGATAAAGGGTTCATCCGTCCAAGCATCTCGCCATGGGGTGCGCCTGTGCTGTTCGTCAAGAAGAAGGACGGGTCAATGCGTCTCTGTATTGACTATCGGGAGTTGAATAAAGCCACCGTCCGGAATAAATACCCCTTGCCCCGCATAGATGATTTGTTCGACCAACTCCAAGGTGCCACGGTATATTCGAAGATTGATCTTCGATCGGGTTACCATCAACTCAAGGTCAAGCCTGAAGACGTGCCGAAGTCTGCCTTCCGCACTCGTTACGGCCACTATGAGTTCTTGGTAATACTGTTTAGCCTGACAAACGCCCCTGCTGCCTTCATGGACCTAATAAATCGGTTGTTCCGTCCGTTCCTGGACAAATTTGTAGTAGTCTTCATAGACGACATTCTCGTCTACTCAAGGGACCGAGCGCAACATGCAGAGCATCTACGGACCGTACTCCAGACCCTTCGAGATAATCAGTTGTATGTGAAGTGGAGCAACTACGAATTCTGGCTGAACATCATGTCGTTTCTTGGGCACATCATTTCCGCTGGAGGCATTTTAGTTGATCCGAGAAAAGTTGAGGCAGTCGTTGATTGGAAGCAGCCCACATCGGTTAGTAAAATTCGAAGCTTTCTTGGCTTGGCGGGATACTATAGACGCTTCGTGAAGGCCTTCGCAAAGATTGCATCACCTTTGACTCGCCTCACCCAAAAGGGAGTCATGTTCGTGTGGTCCGACGACTGCGAAGCTTCATTCCAGGAGCTAAAACAGCAGCTCCATTTGGCCCCGATACTCGCTCTTCCTGAAGGGACCGAAGGATTTCAAATTTTCAGCGATGCTTCTGGCCAGGGCTTGGGGTGTGTGCTCATACAGCGGGATAAGGTGATATCTTTTGCTTTCCGACAGCTGAAGCCGCATGAGAAGAACTATCCCACGTATAACCTAGAATTGGCGACAATTGTGTTCACATTGAAGCTATGGCATCACTATCTTTATGGCATGGCGTACAAGATTTATACGGATCACAAGAGCCTCAAGTATCTCTTCACTCAAAAGGATCTGAATTTGCGACAGAGACGATGGCTCGAGCTAATCAAAGACTACGACTTATCAATCGACTATACGCCGGAAAAGGGGAATGTTGTGGCGGATGCGCTGAGCCGAAAATACATAGCTTCACTATCCATCGACAGTCGACTGCTGCATGACTTGGAAGGAATGGGTATAGAACTCCGAGTTCGATTTGTGGGTGCACAGGTGGCGCAACTGCGATTAGAGCCGAGCCTACTGGAGAAGATCAAGTCTGCTCAGAAGGATGATCCGTACCTGGAGAAAATGCAGAAGCTGATATCAACAGGGAAGGCATCTGACTTTGCAGAGGATGAGTCGGGAACGTTACGAGTAAAGGACAGGCTATGTGTCCCGGATAATCCAGAACTCAGAAAGGAGATAATGTCGGAAGCGTATTATGCAAAATATTCTTTGCATCATGGCAGCACCAATATGTATAAGGACCTTCATATTGTCTTTTGGTGGCACGACATGAAGAAAGATGTGGCGCTCTTCGTATCGTAATGTATGGCCTGTCAGCAAGTTAAAGTAAGCACTAGAGACCGGGCGGGGAGATGCAGAACCTTACCATTCCAGAGTGGAAGTGGGATCATGTCACTATAGACTTCATTGTTGACCTGCCAAGGACACCACAAGGGAACGATGCCATCTGGGTCATCGTCGATCGACTAACCAAGTCAGCTCACTTCATTGCCATTAAAGTCACTTGGGGTGTCGATCGTCTTGCTCAGATCTATCTTGATAAAATAGTTCAGCTGCATGGGATCCTAGTATCTATTATCTCAGATCGTGACGGACGATTTGTCTCACGCTTCTGGTTCAGTCTTTAGTCGGCATTAGGGACCAAGTTAAAGTTTAGCTCAGTTTATCATCCTCAGACCGACGGCCAAACAGTACGGGCGAATCAGATTTTCGAAGACATGTTGCGACTCTGTGCGATCGACTTGAAGTCAAGTTGGGACGTTCATCAACCGTTGGCCGAATTTGTATATAATAACAGTTATCAGTTCAGCATCCAAATGGCGTCCTATGAAGCTTTGTATGGCCAGAAGTACAGATTATCCATTTGTTGGAATGAAGTTGGGGGACGGCAATTAGTCGGCCTAGAACTGGTGGAGCAGACTATACAAAAAGTTAAGTTGATACGGGAGCAATTGAAGATAGCACAAAGTCGATAGAAAAGCTACGCCGACACCCACCGATGACCCCTGGAATTTTTGGAAGGCGACCATGTGTTTCTGAAAGTCACGCCTATACGAGGAGTCACGAGATTTGGAGCTAAATACAAGCTGTCCAAGATTTGTCGGTCCTTTTGAGATATTGAAGCGAGTCACCCCAGTAGCTTACCAGATTACATTGCCGCCAGCACTGTCGGATGTGCACGATGTCTTCCACGTTTCTTAGTTATGAAAGTACGTACACGACCCGAGCCATGTGGTAGATTTTGGTCAGCTGAATCTGCAGGCAGACTTGTCATATGTAGAAGAACCTATGCAAATCATGGAGTGTAAGGACAAACTGCTTCGGAATCGTACTATCCCTCTCGTTCGCGTGCTCTGGAAGAACCATGCGGTCGAAGAGTCGACCTGGGAGCTTGAATCTGAGATGAAGGAGAAATTTCCTTCGTTGTTCCCCTAGCGGTAGGTTCTCTTCTTAAGTTTCAAGGACAAAACTTTTTCTTAGTTGGTTATGATGTAGTGCCCCGTCCCTACATCATCCCCGTTTTCGTCCATGGAGTGCGCGAGAAAGGAACACTATGCTATCGATTGAATCGGAACTGATAGATTGGGATCGGTTGAACAGGAACGATTGAATTAAGATCCTTTTCTCGTTATGGAAAGGCTTCTTCGGAATCAAGTCCTATATTCAGCGGGTTGTGTCTCGAGGATAGACTCTGCAGCTGAGTCAGGAGTGACCTCCCGTTGTTCTGTTTTTTATGCCGTACTTGTTCTTTGGTTTTGGTTTTTCGTGAATGTTTTCAATGGTTTTCATGGCTTGCGTTTTTGAACTTCGCATTCGTATCGAAACTCTTTGAATGATACAGTGTTCTAATCTAGTTTGCTTATGCGATTTCAGGTGATCGCGTAGGTGCCGTCTAGCGCTGCCAACGAGTCTTTTGTCTTAAACAAACAATCAAAGTGAGTGGCTGGACCCTTCTTTCCCTTGACCTTCTTCTATCCCAATTTAATTGATAGAATGCTAGTTGGTTATGCAAGGACACGAATGCTTAGATTTCAATGAACTGTTGCACAACTCATCATTGACATACATTATAGGATTATTATTGCCAAGAAAATGTTGCATGCCAAACATGTTATGCCTGTTATAAACCAAGATAAGCAAAGTTTTGAATCATTGAATGCATATCGCCATAACACGGTAAAACAACAATGAAATTGGTTATGTTGCTAACGAACTAAAGATAATGCTTGAATAACTAGTCTAAACTGCACGGTCGCGGACAACTCGTGCACGAGGAACGTCTTCCTCGAACGATACCCCGAGACACGGGATCGTTTCGGCCTAGGAGGAAGCAAAAGATAGCTGTGCTCGATGAAGCAAAACATGTTTAGGCGGGGAGCTTTCAGCGGAGCTCGCTACTCGCGCTGAAAGGATCACCGTCTAAACCCAGCTATAGTCCAAAATGGCTTGTGATGCCAGTGACCTTCACATATGCAAAATGCACACTCTAAAAGGATAATAATTGACACGAAAGAACATGGTAAGTCTCATCGAGCATGACATGCTATGCCGTGGGTAAGTTCCGGCATAAATTACATTATGTCTATCATATGCTTGTCTGAAATTCAGTAGGATGGCTAGAAAGATTCACAAAACTAAGTCATATAATTTCTTCAACCAAATGAGAGCATGGAACTTAAATTGCCACGCACCAGTATAAGTGTAATGTACTGATCCTCGCTCTCCACAGGTACCCAGAACCCAGAAGGGCGTGCCACGTAACTCAAGGCGACGCTAGTCATTTTGAAGCCTCGTCCGTGTGTTAAAGGCTTGTTTCGATCCTTTTGAAGACTCCACATTCAGTCCAGAAGAAAAGATGGCTCGATTTCCCATGATAGCAGGTATTTTGAATGTTTTGCTTTTAAATGGGGATGTAATGTATGGAACGACTATCTCATCAGCGTTTATTTTATAATCGAGTCATGTTGTAGCCCGCGCGACAATGATTGTAACGGAGTCATGTAAATGATGTTATATTATCAATGAAAGAAAAGTTTTCTTCCATCTTTTAATATGTTTGCTCAAAATTCTTTGCGTACTCTATTAGATGTTGTGTTTCGGATAACTATGACTATGCCTTGTGCGAGCACAACTTAGGTTCGCACGACATCACGCCCGGAAGACGACTATCGATTCTACGGAATTGGGGCATGACAGTGCCACTTTGATAAATCCACAACTGAAATAATCTAGGAGGGTATCAGTACATGCGTACTGGTGAACGATATCTCACCGATGCCACAAAACCAACATGTTGAATATAGTGAGTGCACACAATATTAAGTTGTCTTTCCAGTCTTGCCTTATGATCAGTTACATGGCATAATAAACTTGTATCCAAAATCATAAATGTGTTATGCAAACTGAGTTGAACTTACCGATACTTACCATCCTTCCTTCTTGTTTTAGATAAAACATAAAGCATGTTATAAGACAACGCTAATACGATAAGAACATAAATCATACAATAGAGAGTGATATACTGCGTGTCCCTGGAAAAGACAATTGTTAGCCCTATAAAAATGTGTCGAGTTCCCAATCTGCCTTAAATACATATCCTATAGTAGATATCGTTAGCATGTAACCTAACTACATGAAGGTTAATGACGATATGCCATCTTGGACTATATCTTGGTAAGACGGTAATGCTTAGTGTGCGAGGTGCAGTCTCCACCGAAGGTCCCGAAATACCGGATTGCGATACGTCCTTTCAATGGTCAGCTACACGCCCATTAAAGTTTTCACAATACCTCGTTCCTCTTAAGCCGAATCGATCCCAGTGCCCAAACGATAGGAACAATAACTTGTGCATAAGTTGTCCATGACCATGCAATACTCGTAAATGACTAAGCTACGACACATGCATGGTATAAAATATGAAATATAAGCTACTTATTTCTACTCGAAACTACATTCTCTGATCCATTCGCTCGTGTCAAAAATCCTATTCTAGGGACCCATCTCTATGCAGCTCCCACTCCCAGGGATTCTGCTTTGGCGACCCAACTGTCCCAAGCAATACCATATATACCAACAAACACCATATCATACCCATCATGCATAGAACATCTCTACCACAATATCTCATATGATAACTACAATAATAGTGAACTCCATATACTAAGATAATGCACAATACGAAAATCCATAGCGATAAATTAGCTAATATGTATGAAAACAATGAAGTAGTCTACTACACTACTCAGGTCTATCGCATCACTAGGAGTTCCATGTTCTATAACAACAAGATATAACATGAGATTACTCTCTTAATTATGTTAGTTCGTCTCTTTTATTATTAGCATGCAAAGGTTCAAAATATAAGGAAATCATACATCTTTCGGCCCATTTACTATTGTGCTAGTAAAGGAGCAAAGGTTCAAATAAGCTACCCACATGAAGCCAAGCCTATCTGTCCTGTCCGATCATAACACTAGAATAATTCCTCTACAATGCTATACTAATTCGCTAACTCATATACCATAATTCAACTAACTGAAATGACGCGTAAGTCACACCGTGCCTCTACTTGAAACCAATTCCAAACAGCGAGTCAAGCCAATAATCTATCTTAATCACAGATATGGAGAGGAGCATTACATGCACAACCCGTGCGGAGGAGACCGTCGAGATGATTGAGTCCATCATGAAGGGGACCGTCTTGGCCAGCATGTGTGGGTCAAGGGAGGATTTGAGGTCGAAGCAGTAGGACTCGAGCTTGGTGAGCTTGCGCTCGAGGTCTCACACCGAGTACTTGAGGCGGTAGACCTCCATGAGTGCCTCGTAACACTTTCGTGTGGCGTTGATGAGCTTCTACGAAAGCTCCGCTGCCACAGTCTTCAAGTACTTGGCAGTGTCGGAGGTCGGTGCAGGTGCGGACAATAGGGGGTGGCGCTGGGGATGGGCTTGGGGTTCTTACCACAAATGAGAGAGGAGAGGAGGGAGTGGAACTTGTTGCTGGGGCTCTTGAGATAATTAATTAGACAAATTATAGGATAATATTTGGAAATTTTAATGAGACAAATTAGGATTCATTATTTACTTGAGAAAATCTATATACCATCTTTTTATTAAAAAAATAAACTTCCACTTCTAGTGTAACAACCAAACAAAGAAACTATTTTAAATTTCACTTTCAGCAACTATTCAAACAATTAATTTTTTTTCCACGTCCATTTTTTCTAATTCCATCATCCAAACATCACATTGAAAGTCAAAACTTATGTGTATCGCACATACGAGTCTTATCTTTTTTAATTTCAAACTTTCTACACTTTTGTACACTTTTGTGCAACCAAACAGCCCGTGGCAACCAAAGACCTATGATTAAAAAAAGCCCCACCCAAAGTTGATTCACCAAACAAACCCTTTCTTTATTCTTCCGACCGAAGGCCTTAGAGAGTTGAGCGAGAGGGAGGAGATGTCGGAGGAAGTAGTAGCCCTGAAGAAGCGGGAACCTCCCCCTCCTCTTCCAAAGCCGGTGATGATAGCCGACCTCAACGTGGATCCTCCCGAGAGCGATGGCGACGACTGCGCCCTCCTCCCCCACCATCCCCACTCCGCCGCCTCCAGGTCTCCTTCAATTTTCTCCATAATTAAAATAATACTTTAGTCAACTAAACTTCCACCAAAACCTAGCTGCAAGCTAGAGGTGGATTCTATTTCTTGTTCTTCGCAATAATTTGGACATGGGTGGCGTTGTGAGTACGGTGAGTTAGTCGATTAAACCATATGTTTCCTATTGATTATACTCCGTGAAAATTTTACTATGTCCACGAATACTACGAAGCGATGGCTTTGCGTTGAAGCAGTTGTTGGGCACACACAAGAAGAAAGTAGAAGAGAAGTTGAGGTTAAGTATGTTGGTGTTTTTGTCTTTGGACTAATGTAAAATAGTCCCACAACGGCTACACCACCAAGTGGGTATCTCAATCTAATGCTTTGCATGTGTTGAGGTGTGCACATCGGGTGTGGTGGGGCACATGTTGGTGCCATGTGGGGGTGTTTTTCTAGGAGGAAAAAGGATTAACTCATAGAAAGCATGTATGCTTTTTGTCGCTCGGAATCGAACACGGGCTCAAGGGCGCAATATGGCACGTCGCGCATGCACGGACGCATGCACGGGTGTAGGCACGGACTGGCGCACGACTCCGCTGATTGTGGGATGGTCTAAAATATCAAACACATTTTTTGAATATTGGTATTTTAGTCCCACATCGGATAGGAGAAGATGTTGAGTTTCTATTCCTCTCTATAAATAGAGCCTCCTGGCCTCCTTTTGGAAAGACACAGAAATTAATGAAAAAAGGAAGCCCGTTGAGTCCAGGTAGTCCGTTCGAGTCACAAAAGAGTTGACTACGAGTGTTCCAGAAGTTTTTTGTGAACTTGCTGGTTTCTGGGAGCAGATCGCGACGGACGAATCTTGCTTTGAGCAATGATGGTCTTTACTACCTAGCAAAAATAATAATTTATTATTATATCTTTTTTTGTAATACGTTCTGTCCCAATTGTAGCACGTTTGCAAGGAAGAATGCTCTCTTTCTATCAGTTTGTATTTGAGAGAGGAAGTTTTAATATGAAATGATACTAGTATTCAGTGGCTTCAGGATCTTTTTGGAGAGCAAAATTGTTTGCCGGAATCTTCGAAATCCTAAAACTCAAAATAGAGAGCAAACTTGTTTACGTGAAGTCTCTGTTTCTGATCATTATTCAGAACAGAGAACAAACTTGTTTTGCGTGAAGTCTCTGTTTCTGATCGTTCTACTCAGAACAGAGAGCAAACTTGTTTGTATAAGGTCTCTGTTTTCTGATCGTTCTTCCATCTATATCTGTTTCGGAAATAACAATCTCAAAGCAAGATCAGGATCCGATGGAGAACTTTCGTACAATCCTTCTCGATACAAGTTTTAACAAACTTCAGAAGATTGACGGGCATTACTTCGAACATTTGGATAAGGAAAAGTTCTTTGTCAAATGGTTGGATGAGTGTTGAGCCAAGCTATCCAAGAAGTTTGATGCACTATACAAGACAGTGTATGGAGATTACAACTCGTGCTAGAGAGGACAAGAAGGTTCTCAAAGAGTATCTCAAGTCAGTTGAGAAGAAGATCAAGGCCTTTTTGCGCCTGCGTTATGTTCATATTAAGTACATGCGAATTATGCGCATGTGCTATGTTGTCACAGGTAATGTCTAGGCGCGCCTAGGCGGCCTAGGGGTGCAGGTTGGAGAGGACTCGCCTCGAATTTGGAAAAAGTTTCCTGGGTGAGGCGATGCTCGTCTAGGCGACCTCCTAGGGTCGTCCAGGGAAAAAAATAATCCACCTAGGGTTGCCTAGGGCCGTCCAATTATACTTACTATCTTTACTTGATGTTGAACATTGATTATATCATCTTTTTGGCTTCTTATATTACTTTTATGCTTATTGGTTAATGTTTATTGCTTATTAGTTATACTACATATTTGTTGTACATAAATGTATAATTTTTTGATTCAAGAGCAGCAGATCCTGGGCGGACGCCTAGGCGACGCTTAGGCGTGCCTAGGCGAGGCAGGTGGCATGTCGTCTCGCCTCGCCTGGCGTCCAGTACAAAGCGCATGTGTCTGTTCAGATTATGCGCATAAGCTCTGTTCAGATTATGCGCATAAGATTTGTTCAGATTATGCGTTTGTATGCACTATTTGTATATACACGTGGGCTGCTGCATATCTTGGTTCATGGGTGCTCGGATGAGGAGCATGGGTCTACTCGGATGAGGCGTATGGGACTGCCCGGATGATGCACATGGATTAGTGCGTAGGTTTTTCTTTAATATGCACATGGTTTTGACTGTATAAGCACGTAAATTTTCTCCAGGAGTGTAATAACCCAACATGAAGACAACTGCATCTTGGTGGGGTTAGTTACGGCTGTGGCTTGGAGGGTCATTTGAAGGAGATTTACAGATCAAATTCAAATCCAAAATAGTAAGGTAAAAACTAAACTTGGTTGTTTTGATTACTTAACTTGGTTGCTATATTTGTACAGGTTGAGTGATCTAGTATGGTTGATGACTTGTGGACGACCATTAGTGCATCTAACCATGTGAAGAGCTGTTCACCAAGGTCGAGCCTATTTTCAAAGGTCTCGATGGCGAACAAGTCTCGAGCAGAAGATCTAGGGATCGAGATTATAATTATGGACTCTCGGAAAGTCGATGACACTGGTGTACGTGTAGCACGTACCAATTGTTTCTGAGGACCTGACCTCAGGAAGTTTGTTGTTTGATACAGACTTGAATATAGACATTCATGCAGGCAAGATGTTGATTTATTGGCCAGGAACATGCTTCGAAAAATGTTCAGTGTCAAGAGATGTTCGGACTTCTGCTGATGATGCAGTTTCTTAATTGAGTTGTGACGAATGGACTGTCCTGGAATAATTGGAGTGCCTTTAGAAATTACCTTTCCTAGGAGGAAAATTGATTAACTCCTCAAAGAAAGCATGTATGCTTTTGCCGCTCAGACTCGGAATCGGACTTGGACACGGGTTCAAGGGCGCGAATTGGTGCATCGTGTATGCACGGTGTATGCGCGGGTGTAGGCACAGACTGGCGCACGACTCTGCTGATTGCGGGGTGGTCTAAAATATCAAACTCATTTTTTGAGTGTTAGTATTTTAGTCCCACATCGGATAGGAGAAAAGGTAGACTTTCTATTCCTCTCTATAAATAGAGCCCCCTGGCCTCCTTTTAGAGACACAAAAATTAAAGATAAAAGGGACTATTGAGTCTAGGGAGTCCGTTCGAGTCACAAAAGAGTTGACTACGAACGTTCCAAAAGTTATTTGTGAACTTGCTGGTTCCTGAGAGCAGTTCGCGTCGGACGAATCTTGCTTTGAGCAACGGTGGTCCTTACCACCCCAGCAAGAATAATAATTTATTATTATATCTTCTTCTCCTTTCTTCTTCTGCTTGTAAACATTCTATCTTAATTGCAACAACGTTTGCAAGGAAGAACGATTTCTATTTTGTAATCCGTTCTGTCTGCTTGCAACTATGTTTGCCAGGATAAACCCTCTGTGCTTGCAACTGTGTTCGCAAGGATTAACATTATGTTATGTTTGGTTGCAACTGTGTTTGTAATTGAGAACCTCTGTTCCTTGCTTTTGTTCTTCCATCATTGATCTATTTCGGAAATAACAATCTCAAAGCAAGATCCTGATCAGATGGAGAACTACCTTACAATTCTTCTCGATACAAGTTTTAATAAACTTGAGAAGATTGACAGACATCACTTCCAACATTTAGATAAGAAAAAGTTTTTTGTCAAATGGTTGGATGAGTGTTGGGCCTAACTATCCAAGAAGGATGATGCACGGTACATGACAGATCGAATATGCCGATAGTACACGGAGATTACAATTTATGCTAGAGAGGACGAGGAGGTTCTGAAGGAGTATCTCAACTCAGTTGAGAAGAAGATCAAGGTATTGGTGCGCATGGCTTAATAATGCGCACGAGATCTGTTCATATTATGCGTTTTTAGCGCATGGGTCGGCTCAGATGATGCACATATGTTTTATTCAAATCATGCGTATGTGTGTACATGGATTCTGCTCGGCTTGGCGCATGGGTTTTGCTCCAACTATGAGCATGGCAGTGCATGACGATCTCGGTGCATGATTGCATATGCACATGATTGCATATGCGTATGGTGGAATTTGTGCATGACTGCATATAGGCTATCTGTATATGCACGTAGGGTGCTGCATATCTTGGCGCATGGGTTTGCTCGGATGTGGCGCATGGGTTTGTTCGGATGAGGCGCATAGGACTGTCTAGATGATGCGTATGGATTGGCGCATAGGTTTGCTCTAATATGCTCATGGTTTCGACTGTATAAGCGCAGAGATTCTCCAGGAGTGTAATAGCCCAACATGAAGATTGTCAGGTTGAGTCATCTAGTGTGGTAGCTGACTAGTAGGACACTGGTGCATCTGGCCACACGTGTTCTAGAAGGAGCTGTTCACCAAGAACAGATTTATCTCTGATGAAGGTCTTAATGGCGAACGTATCTCTAGCAGAAGATCTGAGGATCGGGATAGTGGTTTTGGACTATGGGTAAGTCTCTGTCACTAGAATGCGTGTAGCATGTAGCTGAAATTTCCAAGGACCTGATCGATCTCAGGAAGTCCGTTGTCATATACAGACTTAGAGGATGGACATTCATATTAGTCAGATGGTGATGTCTTGGCAAGGAACATGTTTTGGAAGATGTTGAGTATCGAAGGGATGTTCAAATTTCTGCTGATGTTAATGTAGTTGACTCATTGAGTTGTGACAGAATAGACCAAGACATGCTATGTGATAGCAATCTGAAGATGTCTAGTCTAGACCTTATCTCCAGAATGTGGGGTAAGAAGGTGGAGGAATATGAAGTCTATGCACGGACGAAGACTGTCAGGAAGCTGCTCAGACAATTGAACCAAAGTACAGATCTTCTGGAGTTAGTATACTCAAATATATGTGACTTTAGCAATTCTCCACAGAGATCGAAATGAAGTATTTTAATACTTTTATAGACAGTTTCACGAAGATAAAGCGTTCGAGAAAGTTCAGGAACTTCAGAGCTGAAGCTGAACATCAAATTGGTCATCAACTCGAGAGACTCAGAGGGGATCAAGGTGGAGAGCTTCGTTCTTTGAAATTCACATCGTTCTCCAAAGAACAAGGAATTGTCAATAAAACGACTGCTCTGTATTCTCTCCAATTCATTGGAAGGAATGTTTCTGGAGAAATATTGTGCTTACGGCTACGTTTGTTTCTGAATAAAGAATCGTTCGCATATCTGACATTAATTCTCATAAACACTGGTTCAAGATTAGACCTGACTTGAATATCATTCAAGTGTGGAGGTTTCTGGTGTACGTGAAGCTTTCGAATGTCAAGATTCAGAAGCTAGGGACGAGGACCAAGAAGAATGTAATTTTGGAATATGCTGGTAATAGCAACGCTCGGAGATCTCTTGATATTGATTCAATCATATCTTTGAGTCTCGCGTAGCGGAATTCTTTGAAGACAAGGCCGCAACGGACAAAAACATTATTCTTGCGGATGTTTCAGATAATATTGTTAGCTCCGAAGAAACAAGTACTTCTAAGGAAGATATAGTCTAAGAGTGGTTTTCAGTGATGAGACAACTCTTGAACCAATATTCGCTGAGCTGTTAGCAAAACGAGTGAGGAAGCCGAAAGATTTCGGAGATGACTTTATCACCTATTACGTGGAGGCTGATGAGGTGATGAAGACCAGAGGTACTGTCTTCAGGGAGGAGATAGTTTATGATGAGATTGACTCTATAAACACTTGGGTGTTAATTAATCTGCTTGAAGGAACTAAACCCATCAAATCTTCAAGAAGAAGACGAATGCCGAAGGAACAATTAATAAGTTCGAGCTAGGTTGGTGGCCAAGGGGGTTTGCTCAAAAGCAGGAGATTGATTAGTTTGACTCATGAGCCCCAGTGGCTAGGATGTCAACTATCAGGGTGACGATTGCCGTGGCTACTATTCATAAGCTGATTATTTATCAGATGGATGTCAAGACAGTTTTCTGAATAGGGAATTGATAGGAGAGGTATTCATGCAATAACCAGATAGATTTGTCGTTCAGGATAATGAAGACAAAGTCTGTATGTTGGTGAACTCTATATATGGCCTGAAGCAATATTCCTAGATGTGGCATGAGAAGTTTGACCAGGTTATTAAGTCAAATGGCTACAGGTTCGACGAGACTGTTAAGTGTAATTACACGAAGTTCGTTGATGATAGATGAGTCATCGTTTGTCTATGTGGACGATATACTAATGTGTCACTAGAACAAAGATGTTCCTCACAACCAGATTATGTATGAAGGACATGGGAGATGCGGATGTCATCCTGGGGATTTAGATAATCTGGACGGAAATTGAGCTTGATCTGTCACAAGCTCACTACGTGAAATGTTGCTCACACGCTATGGATATCAGGATCTTCCAGGGATTGATACTCCTTACAGGTGTGATCAGAAACTGAAGCCAAATCCTGGAGAAAGCGTCAGAGAGCTGGTGTACTCGGACGTCATCGGGAGTTTGATGTATGCTACAAGTACTACTAGGCTTGACATGTAATATGCTGTAGGCACGCGGAGTCGGTTCACGAGCAATTCGGGTGTTGATCATTGGAAAGCTGTGAAGAGAGTGAAGTGACTCTCTAGGAGACTCAGCAGTTTGTATACATGCTACAACAGTTTACCTACAGTAGTATGAGGCTTCAGTGATGTCAGTCAGTTCTCAGAAGGAGAGAAAGAAGAGATTACATCTTCTGCATGAGTGGTTCTGCTATATCGTGAAAGACGAAGAAGTAGATCCATAGATGGTGCTGCTATATCGAGGAAGTCGAAGAAGCAAACCTTTCTCTCTCATTATGGAATATGAGTTATATGGAGTATGGACTATCAGTTGCAGCAAATGAAGCAGAATGGCTTCGGGAGCTCAGGAACGATCTTCCTGTGGTTGGTGCGTAAATTCGGGTAATGTCGATGTATTGCGACAACCTTGCATGATCTTCCTATGATTAGTACGCAAATCTGGATGATATCGATGTATTGCGACAACTAGGTAACTGCAGCAGAGGCATTAATAATAAGGGAATTGCGCGTCCAGGGCACAAGGCACTGAATGAGCGCATCAGGCGTGGATCATTATAGTGGATGATGATTTGGAGTCAGAAGAACCTGGCAGCTCCGTTCATGAAGGCCTCAAGCGCCAACTGGTTGAGGACTCAGCAAGAAAATGGACTTGAAGGACCTCTCATATTATGTTTTTGTAATCCTACCGTAAAATTTTATGCTATTAGTTCAAAGAGAAATCTACTAGACATCTAGCTTTTGGTTCAAGGGAGGACTATTGACTGGAAGAATATCAGGAATAGTGGATAGTTCTTTGAGACATTGAGGGGTTACGGACCCAGAACGAGTGTTGTCTACTATTTGTTCTTTATATAGAACAAAGTCCCGTGGGAGGATGGCTTAGACGCCTTAATGAGCTCTCGGACATTTTGAATGTCCGACGTGCTTTAAAGAAAGCACGAGTAGTGCAACACTACAAAGAGCGAAGTACTCCATGCTACAGTGGGGTAACACCAGGAAGAGGTACCTCGAGAGGGTAAAGCCTCGGCTTCGGGTCATGTCACAGCGGCGTAGCACCGCACATAGGCATGTAGCCTAATGTCGAAAATAAAGAGTGGTAGACAGCACTACAAATAGGCCGGTGATCTCATGTTACAGTGGTGTGACACCACAAAGAGGTACTTAGAAAGGTTAAAGCCTCGGCTATGCGAGTCATGTCATAGCGGCGTAACGCCGCAAGGAAGCGCAAGGCTTACAGCTTAGTAATATCTATATTTAAGCATATTTGGGTAGTAAGTAAGTTTCAAAATGTTTCTACAAAGGATTCAGTGCAAAGAAAGAAATTGTTACTTTCTCATCTCAATTATATTTGGCATGATGACAAAATATGTCAAAATTTCTTTGAACTATGGTTGGGTCTTGTTAGCCTAAATATAGGTGAGCCATATCCACCATGAGTGTCAAAGAAGTATCCTGCCCAATACGTGTCGGGTACGGATACGGGCCTTCTGTTGCAACATAGATGGGCTTCCTTTTGTACTTCCTCTAGGAGACTGCTACCTCTTTCAACCATATTCAAGTTGAGATTAGGTTACTGGTAGGGGTATATTTGCCTAATATGGTTTAAAGTTCTAGAGGAATTCACGAATATAATATTTAACTTTTCACCTTCTAAACAAGCTCTTATTTCGAGACACAAGTTAGACGCATCAACATTTACTACCAGTAGTTATGGGCCTTGTGTGAGTCACGTCCTTTTTCCAAGAGGAAGAATATAACTTTCCGTTGTATTTTAAAGTAGGTCGATTTTCCTATAATCATGTCTTTTAGTTGTTTTTTTGAAAGATACCACTTCCTTTTATTTGAAGCAATTGACACATTGCGATGTTGTAGGTAATGGTTGTATTTATGCAAAGTGTTTTAATTGGAAAAAAAAACATGCATCTCTAGTGTTGTGCTTTGATAGATTACATTCAGAAGTTTTAATTCTCAGTTTTTGAATAATGAATCCGGTCAAACTCTGAATTTTTTATGTAGGCGATGGTTTTTAGAAATACAAGCCCAGTTAACACATACCAATCTTTACTTTCTTGTAGATCCCTATACCATATCTTAACTATCTACCAGTGTTGATCCTAGTAACAATAAGTTTTTAGTTCTAGGATGACAATACGTTACCCATGAATTGTTCTTGCAGGAGAGCTGATACTTGTCTATAACAAAGACAGTCTTATGGGCAATATTCATTTGTTTGAACTTATGAACATCTTCACTACGTGTCACCAACTTGCAATATTGTGTTTGTAGGCATATTCTATATCCCTTTTCTTTTAAAGCCATGTTAATATGATGCATATATGTATTTCATATTTTTTGCTACCAAAGCCCACACGCCCCCATGCACATATGGTGTAGGCAGGATTTGTGCTTGACTCACTTGCACGACTTAAAGCAACTTGACCACTGCTCTTGCTACAAACTTGGTGCCACTGCTCTTGCTACAAACATGGTGAACTAATATTCTTTTTCACAACTATTTTATTAATATGCAGGAGTGGCAATGATGAGAGCAATCTGGTGAAAACTAATGTTTTACTTAAGGATTCTGATGTCATTGAAGGTGAAGGTAGAGAGCTACATCTTAGAAATTAGCATAAAAGACTTTGAAGATGAATTAATATTTTATAAGGAAATGCTACAGATCTTGATCAACAATGTCAAGGGGTTTCCATGTCTCGTGAGGAAAAAGTCTGCAGCCTAAAAACTGTGAGTCTCCATCATTCCCCATGATTTTAGCTATTAGTTTTTAGTTTCAAAAAAAAGAAAATTTAGACGCGATATTGAAAATTTTAAATTGATGTATAAGTGTTTGTTTATCTCTTTGCTGGGCTCACTTATCCATTTCTATAATTCATGCATCTAAATAAACTCTCTAAAGTTGTTTTGACTATACAAACCTGAAATGTTCATGGTGATAACTAGTTTCTTATCCTTTAGGAGATTATTTATAAGAATGATATTTATCTAACAACCCACAAGCTTTGGCAAGGTTGTGAAAAGCGCTAGGTGCTAGTCGGGCGGGCACCCGCCGCCTAGCGCCTAGCCCGCTTGGGCGGTCTCCTAGGTGGTTCAAGAATTTTTTTTTTTTCAAAAAATCTACTGAAAATTGTAGAAAAAGTCCATAGAACCCCAAAACATGCATAATCAGGTGTCGGGGGGTCTAGTCGGACGCCTAGGCGGACATTGGACTGGCACCAGGCGCCTAGCGCCTAGGCGGCCGCCTAGACCGCCTTTTAGAACAATGAGCTTAGGATATAAATAACTACAACATTGCTGACCTTCAAGTCTTGGAACGTTATATTGTAGTCCTTTAATACACTCAAATGTTTTTTATTCCAGCTCTTAATTCTTTGGGGCTCATAACTATAACTAGGGGGGCTATCTGGTCCGCTTGGGTCGTGTATTTGTAGACCTGGACCTGTTAGTCCTGCTGCTCCACTTTTTGACTAGAACCCATATGAATTTTGGGTGTGGTCCTCTACAAAGTACAAAGAGATGGTATGCTACCCGTTTGTCAAAAAAATTTGGTGTTGGGTCAGGGTACTTCATTGCAATCTTTCAAAAATACACAACTTTATAATTTCTAGTACTTTGCATTAATTTTTGCATGAAAAATGGGTTCGGGTCCTGTTCGGGTGAGATATCTTTCAAAAATACATAACTTTATAATTTCTAGTACTTTGCATTAATTTTTGCATGAAAACCGGGTTCGGGTCCTGTGCAGGTGAGATTTATGGGGACCTAGACCCTACCCGTTTTGAAGACCTGTCCACTTATGAGGAGCGGACCCTACCTGCCCAAAGCCGTGTCCAGGTTCAGGTCCAGGTCTAGCTCCTGCTCCACCTCATATGGTATCGGGTCAGATCCAAAATTTGGGTCCAAATGGCAACACATTTTTTTTCCCAAAGGAAAAAGGAAATGCATGAGAGAATAAAGAAGAAACGAGTGTACCAATAGCTCCGGTGCTATCCTATTGGCAAAAGGTAACCGAGTCCAAGAGTTCATTCTTACTTCTTTATGATGAGATCATGAGAGAGAGAGACCTCAGATCCAGCTGTTCTTCCAGGGAATAATCTGTCTTCAATAGAGCATTTGCCATAGAGATCTTTGCTTACCCTAACTATAATGCTTTTCTATTTTGAGAAGTCATCTTCAACCACACCAATTGACTTCCATTTGGCCTTTCCTACTTATCACCAAGTATCCCATTTATTTATATTCATTTGGGAACTTGCTAATAAAAAAGATTTAAATTAATAGAAACAACATAACCACGCTCCAAAAAGGGAAAATTCAGTTGGTTATCGAACTTCTCGTAAAATTGATAAAACTTGAAATAATTACTATTGTTGGCTTGCTGCAATACAGGGTTTGGAAGGTCAGGTCTAGATGCAGTTAGACCCTCATTTTGTAGAGAGAGACTCTTGTGACTCTTATCATACATCTCTACAATGCAAGCATCAAGCCTAAGTGATGCGGGACAACATTTGATTTTAAATTTCAGCCACTTAAGTGGTGTCTTTGTTCTCAATTAAATAAGGCGGTGACAAAAATTAAATAGAAGGGTTCGAGTCGCTTGTGAAGAATATATAGGATTAGGAATTAACTTTGTAGCATAACGATAAGTAAAAAAAACACTTCCTAAATTAGATCCCCAAATCCTGGATAAAGTTTTAAATTTAATATCAGCGAAAAGGAAACGAAAGACGCATATTTATTTGTAGAATACACAACCTCTCTTTGTGGGAAGCAATAACGATTGACAATATGATTAATAATGAGCGGATGTAGGGTTACCTGTCGCGTGGAATGTCGACTCGGATCGATGCTTCGGAAGCCATAAAGAGGCTTGTTGGTGGCGGGATTTAAATAAAAGTTTATTTTAGCATCAATACTTGGCACTAATGTAGCAGCGGGTACTCTAACAACTCATTTTCTTATAAATTAGGGTTTGGTATCACACCTAGCCCGTTGAATCGGTCTCACACCAAATCACTTGGATGAGTCGGGTATCACACCCAACTTAAATTAACCGACTCAACATTTAAGTAAATCCAAATCTGAATTTTATTCTTAATCATTCAATAATTCAAACAACTACACGGGGTCTATTAAATCCGAGTCCATGCCACCAACTCAACCACTAATTTTCTGTTGTGAGACTAAAAAGTAAAAACAACTAATAATAAAGTGCTGAAAATGAAATACTAAGCCAAAACAAACGGGCAAACCAAAAGTATTGCTTAAAAAAAACCAATACCAGGTGCATGTGTCGCACTCTATGGAATCTCCTATGCTCATAATATCTCAGTGGAGGCGGCTCAATGATGCCCCTATCATTCTCCCCTGGGGGAGAAAACTCGGCTCTGATGAGTGACAATCTGGCGGGTGCTGCTCCAACCAATTCAGGTAATGTTCTAACATGTCACGTCCCAAATCTGCAGAATTGCTAAGTCGCCACCGTGCGTGATGTCGTATAAGTCTAAATTGCACTTGTAGAAGACAAGAGCGTGCACGAGTGAATTCTTGAATACAAGGTTGAAATTGTATAACAACATAAAATTGGAGACACAACATAGAAGAAAGTATCATTTCATTAATAATTTGTAGCAGAGTACAAGTTCTCAATACATTGAAATGTCGTCTCGGCTTACATTCATGAAATAACCAAAAGACTGACAAACTATCATGAAATAATAATGTTGTTCGATACGTCATGTCCCTTTATTACATCAAAACCAAAATGCCTTAAAAGAAACAACTTCAAAATAGTAAGATCTTTCAGTTGCTTTCGAGTCTCCTACTGTCTGTGTGCATCACGTTGTTCCCGACACCTGTAGGGGAGGGGACCAATACATTGGAGAATGCACTGGTGAGCCGAATCAACCCAACTTGCATAAACCAACATTGTAATCATGTGAAGCATGTAACTTATTAAGTGATCTTTTTATTAGGGACTAGGGTCGATTTATAGTTCATATCAACAACATAAAGTGAAAGCAGAAAATATATAATCATATCACTTATCAGTGATTTCTTAATACAGTCGATGTGCTCGTCCCTGTATAAAACAGAGATGAATACTTACTGTCCCTGCAAAAGATATACATTAGCATACAGTCTGTTTATATAGGAGTCATTGTGAATCCGATACCATAAAAGACTATTACGTGGTATTGCGACGTGCCCTTCATGTTCGGGTAGCTAGTTCCACAGAAGGTCCCGCAATACCTCGTGCGTGAAACATGTTCACCATAATTTTTTCTTAGGTCCATTCGGTTCTAGTGTCCCGAATACCGTTTCAAGGAAAGCCAAATTTTGTGCACAAGTTGTTCATGACCATACAAATACGTAAACATTTTAACTATAAAATATATGCTGCATGGTACATAAACTGAAATAAAGCAATGTAAATTTCTTCTTATACATCAGTTCGTTCTCGTAATTCTGTGTTGTTTCGATTGACAACCAATTGGTCCCAAACCATTTCAATTATTCCGTAGTACCAAATCACATCCCAATTATTCTGTGGTACCAAACCACATTTAGTTTCTTTTACGAAGCTCTTGTTCATTGATCTCGTGCATAGATGCGCTTGACAATTACAGCTACAGTGTTTACAGTTATTCTAGTAGACATTATCGATCTATGGTCGTTACAAGAAAATAAAGAATTCTTTGTTTGGGTGTGAAGGAATAGAAAAGAAAGGGCCAAAACCACCTACCGAAAAGAGAATTTGCCAAAGGAGAATCTCTTCGCAACAATCATGCTTCAGTTACGCATCCTCCTGCAATGACACCAATATATGATCAATACGTTTATTCTATTCTTCCTTTCTCTCAGAATTCTCATAATGAATGCAGAAATCGATGAAAGCGGACAATAGAAACAATTATCGAAAACTAACATGAAAGCGCATTCATCAAAACTAAGCAACGAAAATGTCCAACGAAATCTATAATGAAAAGGTATGAGAAGATACTCTTATATAAAGCTCGTTCGCCAAGATACAATCCATTGCATTGTGGACTCATTCCAACAGAAGTCAATCCATGAATATGAAAGTTCTCTATACATTCGTCCCGATCGATTAGATGCCGAAATGTTTCCCTAATATCCAGTTCCGACTGGATCAAACTAGCCACAAACCCACACATAGTGCGTCGTCCGGAACATGATACAAATAACATACCTGGGTCCAGTTGCTGCACCTCCTCCTTTGTAATACAAGAATCATCCAACTTGGGACACCTTTCTACCTGACTAAGTACCTCCGGTAACCGCCATTTCGTGTAGAGATGAGCTCATCATTTTTAATATTTTCAATGTTCTAAAAATCCGATAAATCGGTGCCTAGGCAGATATGCCCATCCCAAAGTCCATCGAAATCAGCCAACTGGGTTGTGGTCGAAAAAGTCGGCCACCTACTTGCGGCCACTGACTTCACTAGGTGGCCACCTAGGCTTCAATTTGCAATTTTTTTAGGTCTGGATTTGTTACCCGATCTAAAACTCGACCCGACCTAATAAACCCATTTTTTCAATCCCAAATCGAGAGGCAGATCAAGAGGGGCAACGACCAACCTAAAAACACTTACCTCTCACAGCAGCTGGCAAGCAGTGGCGACCGACCAAGCAAACCACCGGCGAGCAACGACGACCGACGAGGCCAACCACCGATGAGCTACTGCGAAGTCGACAGTCAACCACATGTGCATTTTTTTTTCTCTTTTGTACCGTTTCTAATATATGTCGAGGGAACCAGAGCATGCTTTTTTTGTTGATACTTCAGATAGATTTTTTTCTTTAATACCAGACGAGAGCTGCATAGCATGCTTTGTTAAATAATCAAATTCTGAACCAATGATGTAATTTTGGTTAGAATTGATGACACTAATGCACTATCACTGTCTCTTTACGATGTATATGTCACATCATAATGTTTGAATTCATAATAAAGCAGAAAAAGAGCAAGCATGATTAAACCTTGATGAAGCCTCCAATTGAAATATCAAATACTATATTATCATTAGACTATATTATCAAATGCTTTTGTGTGTGTGTTTATGTTGTGTGTTAAATTGAGTAGTTGCAATCTCGGTGCTTAGCTCCGCTGGGGGGATGATTGTTGATTCTAATTGCAAATGTTTTTGTTATGTGAAACAATAAAAAATGTAATATGACATATGTCACGT
>JANAVB010033220.1:13125501-13196310 GCA_029216955.1 Iris pallida
ATACTACGACAACATCAACACTTCAAGTTCATTAGTACTTAGGCGTTCCTCCACTGATGTTGAACGAGAGTATGGTGCACTGGATAACCCTACGAATTTAGATAATTAAAGTGTAAATTATGTGGCAAAATTTGTTTGAGAGGGGTTTAAATGCTCAAGCATCATATAACACACATTAGGGATTGCCTCGTATCCAAGATCTACGAAAGAAGATCAAGATAAATTAAGGCAGCTATTGAAGCAAACAAAGTCGAAAAGAAGGTGAAGAGAAAACAAGAGGAAATTATAAAGGAAGAGGTGCAAGTTGATGAGCTATAAGAAAAAGATGAAGAAATTGAAATTAGAGGATTAAAGAAAAAAAATCACATTTTCTTGAAGCTATGGACAAATGGGCTTAACAATCAATCTCGAGAGTGAGGCGACAAACCTGGCGAAGAGGACAAGGCAACATAATATCAATGAGGCATTGTTCATGGAAAAGACATAAGTTGTGCATCAATATTTGGCTAAGTGGGTGTATGAGATATGCATACCTTTTTATGCTATCACCCTTGATAGCTTCGACCGTTTTATTGAAGCGGTTGGTCAATTCAGCCCATGTTATCGGAACCCAAGCTAATATATGTTGAGGGAACCACTTTTGAAGAAAGGGATGGAGAAAACTAAAGAATCACTCAAGAAGCACAAAGAAGAAATGGGCTAAAAGTAGTTCATCAATTATGACTGACACTTGGACCGACTGCAAGAGGAGAAGTCTTATGAATTTATGCATAAATTGTTTTGAAGGCACAAATTTTCATTATTCACAGGAAGCTTCAGCAGATGAACATACTAGGGAATACATATTTCATTATGTTGACAAGTGTATTAAAGAAGTTGGACCAAAAAATATAGTTCAAGTTGTGACGAATAATGCGTCCAATAACATGGCGGTAACCAAGTTAGCTGAACGAGAAGAGGGATACTATTTTTTGGAGCTTATGTGCTACTCACACGGTAGACCTTATGCTTGAAGGGCTTTCTAAACTACCGAAGTTCAAAGATATAGTCGAGAAAGCAAAGACGTTTACGGTGTTCATTTATTCTCATCATAGGATATTGGTCGTGATGAGAAAATACAAAAAAAGACGTGACATAGTAAGATCGGGTGTAAATCGATTTACAACAACCTTCTTGACTTTGTAAAATCTATATGAGAAGAGAGATCAATTTCATGCAATGATGGGTTCTTCTAAATGGAAAACAAGCAAATTGTGTCATGGTACCTCAAAAGGGAAGAAGACATGCCACTGTGGTGAGTTTAAGCTTTTGGGCTGGTGTGACACTATGTTTGTGAGTGTTTGCTCCATTAGTGAAGTTACTTAGATTAACCGATGGAGATAAAAACCATCATTGAGATTTATTTATAGGGAGCTTAAGTAAGGGAGCAAGTAAATGTTGTGTTTCAGAATAATATGATGAGCTACCGCCGATCATAGATATTATTGATTCGAAAGCCACTGGTCCTCTTGATAGTCCATTGCATTTGGGGCTACTAATTAAATCCTAATTATGCATATCAGGATACTAGTAGCTTCGTTGATCCAACGCTAAATGATGGGCTAATACAATGTGTTGAGATTTTTTTCCTCGATGATTTGGACATACACGATCTAATAATGAATGAGGAGTTGGACAAGTATAAGGTGAAAGATGGTTCATTTGGAAGATCCTTGGCATTGAAAGGATGTGTGAACAATAATGGAAAATATAATCCATGTAAAATTAGAACTATAGAATTATTTAATGTTTGTTTTAAGTTTTATTCAAATTGAAATTATATTTGCTAATAGTAATTTGGTGGTCAAAATGTGGAGGTTCTACCCCCAATTTGTTGAGAATTGTAAAAAAAATCCTCGCTTTAACTTCAAATTCATCTGGATGTGAGGGAAATTGGAGCACCCTTGAGGGGGTTAGTATAATATAATCACAATATTTAGTTATTCATTCTAACTAATATCTAGCTTTGTCTGATTTTTTTTCATGTAGATACATACAAAAAAATGTTAGAATCAGATATGAAAATGTTGAACAATCTAGTCTATGTACAATTTACTGTGAAACTCATTAACAAGAATAAAAGAGAGGCGATTGATGATGTGTGTACGCTAGCGAGCCAATACATGCTCAAAGATGAGTTGTAGATGGTGGTGATGATGATGAAGATGATAGCTAACCACACTCGAGACTTATTGAATCAAATAATGGCACCGAAGATGGGGTAGATGAGGAAGTTGAGTGTGAATCTGATGGTCCTTCTATAGCGTTTGTTGATTATAAAAATGAAGTAGGTCAGTGGGGATGCAGACGGACACTTAAAGGAAAGAGAAGATGGTTTCTTATTATTTTAATTTATGTAAATTATGTTTGTACTTCTATATTAATTTGGCTATATTTTTGATTATGTAAGATGATGTAAGAATTTAAATTTGGGGTTTTCTTTTCAGTTTAACACGATTTTATTTTCAGGTTCTTTTTTTTGGGGTGGGGGGGAAGCGACCGCCTAGATTTAGGTGGCGGGCTAGGCGCTAGGCGGCGAGCGCCTGCCCGCCCGACTAGCGCTTTTTACAACCTTGAATATTATCAATCTCATTTGCTGCAGATGGATAAAAATGTAGCTAACGTGGTTACCGGAGGGTTGGCTCAATGAGTGGCTCATCAGAACCCACAACTTAGGTGGAGTGAACTGATATTTGTAAGCATCCATATCGTGTATGTTAATGTAGAACTAATACATAGGTCTGGATGCAAATCTAGAACATAGGAATTTGGGCCAAATTTGTGAATTATCTTATAACCTGCGCCACAAGCATTTAATTTCTTTACGGTTCCCGGGAAAACCGGTCCGATCTAACTCGGATCAACACAGTCTCCTACAAAGAACTCTATAGTTCTGTGTAAATTAACGACAACCTTGTATTGGGCATTGATTTCTTTGTGCAAATGCTGAATGTGCGATAGAAAAGTGGATGCCAACTCTAACAGATGGCTATGATATATGATAGGAACAAGATCTACTGGCTTCTTAAGCTTTTAGCCAAAGGCTACCTCAAATGGACTTATCCTAATAATTCTGTTGAGAGGCTATTGGTAAAATCGAGGCTATTGGTAAAATCAAGTCCCAACATCGCATTAAGTTTTCCATACTTCGATTAACTACTTCCTGTTTAGCCATCAACATGAGGATGAAAGGCGCTCAATACTTTAATTTGGTTCCCATTTTGGACCATGTCTTCCAGAAGTAACTCATGAACCTGGCGTCATGATGTGAGACAATGGTCTTAGAGAGAACATGTTAGCGTACCACCTCCTTAAAGTAAATTACTGCAATTCTGGAGGCGTATGACATTTTTGAGCAAGGAAAGAAGTGGGCCATTTTTGAGCAACGGTCCATAACCACGGAGATGGAGTCGTGCTTTCTCAAATTATGAGGAAGCCCAAGTACAAAATTCATACTCACGTCCTGCCAAGGGGAAACCTGGAATATGGAGAGGTCTGTAGAGACTGGTATTTTGTTTCCGTTGCGTCACGAGTTGGCATGTGCGGTACTGACTCATGATTCGAGCAACATCTCTCTTCAAGCTCGGCCAACAGAATTAGTCCTTTATAGCCTCAATGGTTTATTCAGACCGAAATGCCAGACCAAGCCTCCATTATGTAATTCCCATGTCAAAAAGTCTCTCATCGAAGTGCAAAGGCGAAAGAGGTAACCACTTTGATGGTGGAAACCTTTAATCTCTCGAGTTGGCCCGTTTCATAGGGATATGAAATTTCTCCTAAGTTGGGGCAGAACTCGAAGTCTATCTGATCTTCTAGAAGTCGACAAGCTTTGCACTCATCACCTTTAGTAATGTCATTCTACGACTGAGTGCATCAACCACTCGGTTCTCAGTGTCGGCCTTATGTTTCAGGACGTAGGTGTAGGTATAGTCCTGAAGGAATTTATCCCAATGGCCGAATTTTGCTTTGAGTTTCTTCTGACAATTTTGGTACCGAAGTACCTCATAATCGTAGTAAATAATGAATTCTTGCGGCATAGGGTAATGATGCCAATGGTACAAGGATTGCACTACCGTGTAGAACTCCTTATCGTAAATGAATATCTTTTCCTAACCTCATTCAATTTCTTACTGAATAACGAAATGGGGTGGCTTTTTGGCTTAAGCCTGCTAATGTCAAGACCCGAAATGGTTTAGAGAAATCCACGAGGCGGAAGACAAGCGCCTCAGTCATCCGTTGCTTCAGCTTGTTAAACACTTTGGCCGTTGCTTTCGCCTTTCTTTAGGCAGTCTGTAATAGGGGCAACAATGGTGATAAACCCCTTAATAAAGCGACGATAAAATGTTGCGAGCCATGAAAACTTCTCACTCTGATATTATTAGGCTCCGACCACTCTATAATTTTGGTGGTCAGTAGAAACTCCCCCATGTGAAACGATATACCCTAAGAAGATTACTTTGTCAGTAAGGAAGACACACTTCTTCGTATTGGCGTATAACTTTTCGGTTCATATTGCGCCACAGACTTGCTTAAGGTGATTCAAGTGTTGAACTCTGTATGCTGTAAACGAGTATATCATCAAAATAGACAATCAAGAACTTGCCCATGAAGACACATAAATATACTCAGAATGTTGTATTCGCCAAAGGGCATGACCATCCACTCTTAAAGACCGTCTTTTCTTCTGAAAGCAATTTTCCATTCATCGCCAGGGCGAATACTGATTTGCTAATACCTGCTTTTCAAATCAAATTTTTGAGAAGAGGGTAGCGCCAACCTTCATGTCTTCTAACCGCAAAATAGGAAAACGATATTTGACGTTGATCTTATTGATGGCTCTACTGTCCACGCACATCCTCCAAGTGCTATCCTTCTTTGGAACTAGGAAGTGCGGGGATAGGACAAGAGTTGCGGCTTTTGCTGATAGAGGCTTTCTGAAGGAGTTCGTCTACTTGCCTTTCCATCTTTTGATGCTATGTGGGGTTCATCCTATAATGAGGTAGATTTGTAAGAGTCGCTTTCGGTACCAAATCGATAGCATGTTGAATATCACGCATAGGTGGTAACCAGTCCGAAAGGTCCTCTTGGAACACATCACTGAACTCCTGTATCACCAATAGGACTTAATGAGGGACAAGGTTACGAGGGCCTTTTGAGGCATCTCGCGCGACGAGATCAGTAATAGTCGTCCATCCCTCATTCTCCTTGTGTACTCTTTTGAGCCAATTAGATTTATTCCTTTTTTTTGTTAGTGTTTGCAATGGTTTTCTTTCAGGATTGTTGGGCCTAAACTGAAAAAAAATTGATCCAAACTCTTTTTTCATCAAAATTGAGAGTACAAAAATTGGACCGTCCATAAAGGGTAACATCTATGTCATAGAGCTAGGGTCAACCAAGGATAATATGTCCAACATTCATTTCTATGACATCGCACCAGAACATATCCTTGTAAATGGCGAAGTGAATGGGAACGACACCTATCTTTAACCGACGAGGAATCCACCCAATTAACCTTATATGGGTTTGGGTGGGCTATACGTTTTAATCCCAACTTGTCAACAATTTTGGCAGAGACAACATTGATGCTACTTTCGCTATCGATAAGACTTTGCAGAGTGAGTCATTTATCTTAGTGAAGGTCTGAAAGAGGACTAGCATTCACCAATCTTCATTTTCCTTTCTTGATCTACGTCGCATTGTACGACGTTCAAACTCTTCTCCTTTATTTGATTATCAAAAAAAAAGTAACCCGCGAACAACATGCATGTTCATCGTCATCGATGCACTCTTCTGATGTGGGCGGACCACACACAGGACGAGCAGGCGTGAGGGCGGACCCGGGGGCGGGCACGGGCAGTGATGGAGGCGTCATCACGTACACACGTCGCAGGAGACGTGGAGGAGCTAATTGAGCCTATGTTCTATTTTTAGTCATTTTCCTATTTTAGTAAGGAAGGATTATTCACCAATAATAACCCTTCCTTAATAGTCATTTTCCTTAATAGTCATTTTCCTATTTTAGTCAGGAAGGATTATTTTTGGTCTTTCACCAATAATAACCCTTCCTTAATTAAGCCAAGGATTATTTTGGTCTTTCACCAATAATAACCCTTCCTTAATTAAGCCTTGGTTTTTCCCTATATAAACTAGGGTTAGCCATCTTTTATTTTCCATGCTTGTATTGAGAAGAAACTCTCAAGTACCAATAAGAAGGATTTAGACTTTGTCCGTCCACCAAAGTTGGGAGTTTGTTCTTTTCTCACAAAAAGATCATTATCTTTCTCTGTTCTCTTTTCTACAAATCTTTTGTGAATCGAATAGGTCGATTCACATCAATTGGTATCAGAGCTCTCTACGATCCATGGCGTCCGGCACAAGGAACACGATCGAGGAGAAGATCCAGGGGCTTCGGGAGGATTTCAACATCGAGATCGAAAGTTTGAAGGCCGCAATAAAGATCAAGCGTCCACACAGGAGGATCTCCAGACCGAGGTACGAACATGCGGGAGGAGATGACGTCGATTCCGGCAATGATGAAGTTGTTGCAAGACATCTCAAAGAAGGTGACCGGTGCCGGGTCGACAAGCCAAACGGTGGCGGCAGCGACACAAAACCAAGGCGGGCCGGCCATTGGTGCGGCATCGTCAGGGGTGGGGCCAGCCGGCGGACTGGCCGAGGGAGGTCGCGGGTCAGGCGGGCCAGGCGGACCAGGCGGGCCGGTGGGACCGGGCGGGTGCCCGCGCGGACCGGGCGGACCGGTCGAGCCGGGCGGGTTCGGCGGACCAGGCGGGTCCGGCGGCTGGGGCGGGTTCAGCGGGCTGAATCCGGGAGGGAGCCAGGGCCAATGGCCGTTGGCTATTGATCGCGGGCCGGGGCCGGCCGACAGGGCCAGTGGCCGGGGCCGTCGAACCCCAAGGTCACTGGTCGATCGGCGCCGACTACATAGGCCATGGCGGGGCTCCGTCACAGACAGGGAGGGGATTAGCGCCAGCCGTCAACGAATGGGGAGAGCATGACAACCCAGCAACCCCTCCTTGGGGAGCGCTACGACCGCCCATCCTCCAAGGGGGGCGGACAGGAGGGACAGGGACCGGGGGAGGCGCCCCCGGGGGTAGCAATTTTTTTGGAGAAACGGCTCATGCTCAGGGCCAGGAGCGGTATGGAGGAGATGGGGCACCCTACGAGGCCCACCGACGAGACGCTGGTCGGTGGGGAGAGGTCGAGTCAGAGACGACGGACATCAGGGAGATCTCAGCGCGGACCGACGGTTGAAGAAGCTGAAGCTACCCACGTTTGAGGGTACGGGTCCGGACGAGTGGATCTTTCGAGCGGAACGCTACTTCGAAGTCATGGAGTTGACAGAGGCGGAGGTACTCAGGTGCATCGGTATCTACTTCGAGGGCCCGGCCCTGGCGTGGTATCGGTGGAGATCGCGAGGACCCCGTTCCGTAGCTGGGAGGAGCTGACTGCATATCTCTTAGACCGATTCCAGGAGACAGCCGGGGGAGACTTCTACGAGCAGTGGTCTTCTCTGCGACAGGAGGGATCGGTCCGGGACTTTGTAGCAAAGTTCGAGATGTTGTCCGGACGTGTCAGAGGCGTGTCGGATGAGTTGCAGATTGGGATGTTTATGAAGGGTTTGAAACCCTCCATACGAGCAGAGCTCCGGTTGCAGAGTCCGCAGTGCTTAGAAGATCTCCTCCGCCTGGCTCACAAGGCGGAAGAGAAATTGACGGAGGAGAAGCGTCTTAAAGGCGCTTGGGGAGCATGGGACAGCGCAGTCATACTGGCTCCATACCCCCACGACCAACAGCGGGCGCAGACACCAGTACCACCGAGGACTGCAGGCGGGGCGGGAGCCACCATAGTACCGGGGAGACGTCTGTCAGATGCGGATATGAAGGCACGAAGAGCAGCTGGATTGTGCTTCAGATGTGACGAGAGATTCACTCGGTCATCGGTGCGCGAGCAAGTTGTTGCAGATCGTGATCTTGCCCGATGAGGAGGACCCGACGGAGGGGGAAACCACCATAGCTGCTGAGACAGAGGAGGAGCCAGATCAGGTACACATGGATGTCGCGGAAGTGACCCTCAACTCCGTGGTGGGGTTCACCCCGAACCACACCATGAAGTTGGTAGGGACACTGGGGGAGCAGGGAGTGACGGTACTGATCGACAGTGGGGCCACCCACAACTTCATCTCTCAGCGATTGGTCGAGCAGCTGGGGTTAGAGCTGAGCACGGCGGAGAAGTTCACAGTATTGCTGGGCACCGGAAAGAGGAGGAGAGCAAGGGTCTATGCAAGGGGGTGTCGCTCACACTACAGGGTTATCAGCTGGCGGAGGACTTCTTACCCTTAGAGCTGGGCAGCGTCGATCATATTGGGGGTCCAGTGGCTGAAGAAGCTCGGGAGATGAAGGTGAACTGGAAGCTGCTACGGATGGAGTTCCGGGAGGGCGGTCAGACGGTGGTGTTGAGGGGGGATCCGACTCTCTGTTGTTCCCTAGTGGCCTTCAAGGCCATTACGCGTACTTTGCGGACAGGAGGAGAGGGGTACTTAGTGGAGTTCCAGGGGGTGTCCGTCGAGGGCACGGCACAGGGTGAGACATCCGTGGAGATAGAGGCAGTGTTGGAGCAGTATTCAGAGGTCTTCCAGAGTCCGCAGGGGTTACCGCCGAGCCGAGGACATGAGCACGCGATAGTACTACGAGGAGAGGGGGCACCGGTGAGCGTGCGCCCCTACAGGTACCCGCATCTGCAGAAGGACGAGATAGAGCGGATGGTGCAGGAGATGCTACAGGCCGGGGTGATCCAGCCCAGTGTGAGCCCTTTTTCATCACCAGTACTTTTGGTGAAGAAGAAGGACGGGAGTTGGAGATTCTGCGTCGATTACCGGGCGCTGAATAAGGAGACGGTGGCTGACAAATTTCCCATTCCTGTAATCGACGAGCTGCTAGATGAGCTACATGGAGCGACAGTCTTCTCGAAGATTGACCTCAGAGCAGGCTACCATCAGATTCGGATGCGGCCAGAGGACGTACCGAAGACCGCCTTCAGGACACATGAGGGGCACTACGAGTTCTTGGTCATGCCTTTTGGCTTGACCAACGCGCCATCGACCTTCCAGGCTCTGATGAACAAGGTATTTCAGCCTTACCTTCGGAGGTTCATCTTGGTCTTTTTCGACGATATCCTGGTGTACAGCAGGAGCAGGGAGGAGCACGTGGGCCACCTGGAGGTGGTATTTAGGGAGCTGTTGAAGCATCAGCTATATGCCAACCAAAAGAAGTGCAGTTTCGGTTTGGCACAGGTGGAGTATCTGGGGCACGTGGTATCCACAGAGGGGGTGTCGGCAGACAGGACGAAGATAGCAGCAATGCTGGATTGGCCGGTGCCCACTACACTACGAGCACTGCGAGGCTTCTTGGGGTTGACGGGCTACTACAGGAAGTTCGTCAGAGGATACGGCACTATCGCACGGGCCCTCACGGAGCAGTTAAAGAAGGAAGGTTTTCACTGGGGGGAGGAAGCCACCAAAGCCTTCGAGACCTTGAAGGTGGCTATGACGACGGCGCCAGTACTTGCTTTACCAGATTTCAGCAAGCGTTTGTGGTGGAAACGGACGCCTCAGGATATGGTCTAGGGGCAGTACTCATTCAGGAGGGGCGACCCTTGCTTACTTTACTCAGGTGCTTTCTGCTAGAGCCCGGCTTAAGTCAGTCTACGAGAGGGAGTTGATGGCCATCGTACTAACAGTGCTGAAGTGGAGGCCTTATCTAATGGGGCGGGAGTTTGTGGTCCGGACCGATCAGAAGAGCCTCAAGTACTACTCGAGCAGCGACACGTGACAGAGGAGCACCAGCGTTGGTTGTCCAAGTTGGTGGGCTACCAGTTCACGATCGAGTACCGACTGGGGATGGAGAACAAGGTTGCTGATGCTTTGTCGCGACGGGAGGAGGTGGGGATTTGAGGGCTCTATCCCGACCCAGAGGACATGATTGGGAGCCGATGCTGCAGGAGGCTGAGCGTGACGCGGGGTTACAGCATCATCAGGCAGCAGATAGAGAGCGGCGAGAACGGTCCTGCGGGATATACGGTAGTGGGACGACGACTGCTTTATCAGGGGAGGATGGTGATACCGAGGACTTCGGCCTTCATTCCGGCATTGTTTCAGGAGTTTCATAGCTCGGTGATGGGAGGGCACTCGGGCGTTCAGCAGACCTATCAGAGGATGGCTAGGGAGGTGTTTTGGCCAGGGATGAGGTGTATCGCCCGACTGGTCGCTGCTTGTGACGTTTGCCAGCGTCACAAGTACATGGCTATGGCACCTGCAGGGCTATTGCAGCCACTGACTCTGCCCGAGAGAGTGTGGGAGGACGTCACCATGGACTTCATCGACGGGCTACCACGTTCAGAGGGATACACGGTGATCATGGTGGTGGTGGACAGGCTGAGTAAATATGCTCATTTTATTCCTTTGAAGCATCCTTACACAGCTATGTCTGTAGCGACGACTTTCATGAGGGAGGTGGTACGACTGCATGGGATACCAGCTTCCATAGTCTGATAGGGACAAGGTGTTCATGAGTATCTTTTGGAGGGAGTTGTTTAGGGTGCAGGGTACGGCCCTGAAGAGGAGCACCGCTTACCATCCTCAGACGGACGGCCAGACGGAGGTCGTCAACGCAGCGTGGAGACTTATTTGCGGTGCTTCGCCTCTGATTCTCCCGGCAGTGGCACCGATGGTTGGCATGGGCAGAGTATTGGTACAATACGTCTTATCATTCGAGAGCGGGAACAACCCCTTTCAGGGTATTGTACGGGCGAGATCCCGCCTTTGGTCCGGTTTGGCGATACTCAGACTCCGGTGGGACAGGTGGAGGATTACATGGAGGCGAGGGATGGGATTCTAGAGGAGTTGCGGAGGCATTTACTACGAGCTCAGCAGGTGATGCGAGCGCAGGCGGACAGACATCGACGAGACGTAAGCTTCCAGGTGGGAGATATGGTTTATCTCAAGCTACGTCCCTACAGGCAGAGATCGATGGCGAGGATGCAGAATGAGAAACTGGCGGCTCGTTACTTTGGTCCATATCAAATCGAGGTCCGGATTGGGCAGGTGGCATATAGGTTGAGGCTACCGGATACGTCGGCGATTCATCCGTTTTTCACGTTTCTCAGCTGAGGAGGGCGATCGGGGATCATGCAGTATCACACACTCTTCCTCCTACACTCACGGAGGATATGGAGGTACAGTTAGAGCCTTTGGAGGTACGGACAGTTCGGCAGGGACCGGGACAGACGAGGGAGGTTCTGATTCACTGGGTCGGACTACCTGATTGTGACGCGACTTGGGAGGACTATGCGGGGTTCCAGGCGCAGTTTCCAGATTTCACCTTGAGGACAAGGTGGCTCTTTTAGGAGGGGGTATTGATGTGGGCGGACCACACACAGGACGAGCAGGCGTGAGGGCGGACCCGGGGGCGGGCACGGGCAGTGATGGAGGCGTCATCACGTACACACGTCGCAGGAGACGTGGAGGAGCTAATTGAGCCTATGTTCTATTTTTAGTCATTTTCCTATTTAGTAAGGAAGGATTATTCACCAATAATAACCCTTCCTTAATAGTCATTTTCCTTAATAGTCATTTTCCTATTTTAGTCAGGAAGGATTATTTTTGGTCTTTCACCAATAATAACCCTTCCTTAATTAAGCCAAGGATTATTTTGGTCTTTCACCAATAATAACCCTTCCTTAATTAAGCCTTGGTTTTTCCCTATATAAACTAGGGTTAGCCATCTTTTATTTTCCATGCTTGTATTGAGAAGAAACTCTCAAGTATCAATAAGAAGGATTTAGACTTTGTCCGTCCACCAAAGTTGGGAGTTTGTTCTTTTCTCACAAAAAGATCATTATCTTTCTCTTTCTCTTTTCTACAAATCTTTTGTGAATCGAATAGGTCGATTCACATCATCTTCCACTTCACCATCCCCTTTATAAGGCTAACATTCTTTGAATGTTGGTTCAAAATTGTCGGACTACGCTGCTCAATTTCATCTTGGCAAACCAGACTCTCTGCTTCTCCAACATGGGGAACAAGCCAAAATATTCATCGAGATCTTAAAACGAGTCAATAAAGGCATCATGGTCAATTTTTCCATGTAAGTGGAACATTCGACTTTCATAGCTCTAAGGGCTCGGTTATTTACTCCTGACGAGGCTGCAGTTCTACCAGTTACCTATCGTTGTTCATACCTGGCTGATGTTCTGGTTCTTGATAGGCAGGAGGGACTCTATAGGCTCTATCATCGTACCCGCGTGCTTACCTTGGTTGGTAGTAGTTTTGTTGAGGAAAGATTGGCTGGTGCCATGACACACGCTTAGGGTAGGTATGGTTCCGCCTTGGGTGCTTTAACTCACGGTGAGCTTCAGTGATATCAAGGTCTGGAGCTTGATAGATTTTAGCCTATAGTTCTAAGGTTGGTAGGTGAGGTTTTTCCTCTACTAGTGGTCATCCTGATCGTTTTGTGGACCATGATTCTCAAGTGGAGCCATGTGGGCATTCCCACGAACTCCAAGTGTTCGATGTGGAGGCTTATCTGTATGCCTCGGGGGAACTTGGGAATTGCCCATGTTCCGGTCGGGTGATTCATAGCCCCATGGTGACTACACCGTGCCTTGTTGACATGAGTACTTGCATCAACGATAGGTGAGTTCATCATGGACCTATATTGTGAATTTTCAATCCTTTCTAAATGCTTGTTTAGACTGGCAGTGGAAGCTTGGGAACATTGTTCTAGGTTTTCTGACAAGCACGATGTCATCTAACATAGACTTAAAGCTCGGGATCCATGTCAAAAATAAAGAAGTGCCGATGGCAATCACGACCATTGCACGTGGACATGCAAATGAAGAATATGCTAAATGCAAGCTAATTCCTAGAATGCAATTTTTCTTTAAATGATGTTAATTGGTGGAAGTTAAGTGACGATAGCACACAACGAAAAAAATTCCGCAGGTACGAAATACGAGAAAAAAATGAACCAAATGCAATCTTACACTACGTGGACTAATTCAGAATTATGCAAGAGGAGACAACATGGCTCTGATGCCAAAAATGATGAGGGACAATATTTGATTTTAAATTTCAACCACTTAAGTGGTATCTTTGTGCTCAATTAAATAAGACGGTGGCAAATTATACAGAAGGGTTCGAATCACTTGTGAAGAATATATAAGAGTAGGAATTAACTTCATAGGACAACCATAAGTAAAAAAAACATTTCCTAAATTCAGATCACCAAATTCCTAAAGTTCTAAATTTAATATCAGTGGAAAGCAAACGAAAGGCACGTATGTATTTATAGAATAAACAAACCTCTTTTTGTGGACAACAATAACGATTGATAATACGATAAATAATGAGAGGGTGTACGGTTACCTGTCACGTGGAATGTCGACTCGGATCGATGCTTCGGAAGCTATAAAGAGGCTTGTTGGTTGCAGGATCAAACGAAGAGTTTATTGTTGTAGCAGTACTATACTATGTTGTATTAAGCGTGAGGCGAGGCGACGAAGCTGGCGCCTCACTTAAGCGACGCTTAAGCGGTGCTTAAGCAGCACTTAGTTAGCACTTCATCCATTTTTTACCTACGGAGCCTCCTACAAGAAAAATACTCTGTATACACATAAATTTCAATATTTTTTCATACAGTCCTATTAATATATGCATGAATAACAATACCAATTATCAATCAAACAAAGTAACAATATAAATACTATAATCAAAATGCGACGTCATCAAAATACCATGGTCAAAATAGTCAACAAGCCACATAATGTATATACTATATAGTCCTCAAAATACCATCAAACATAAAAGCTAAGTCTCCAAAGTTTCTATTTTTTTCAGGGTCAATTTTTGTTTTGTTCAGTTTTTTTTTTAATCCAATGCACTTTTTCCGACGCCTAACACTAGGCGAGGCGCTATTACGCCGCCTAAGTGCGCCTAAGCGACGATTGCTTTTCTGGGCGAGATTTCCCTAAGCGAGGCATCCAAATCTAGTTTTTGCTTAAGCGCGCTTTTCACAACATTGACTACTATAGCGGCAGACTGTAGCAGTACTATAGTGGTGGTACTGTAGCAGCTTCTTTTTTATGATAAAGTAGGGTTTGGTCTCACACCAAATCACTTGGATGAGACGGGTACGACACCTATCTTAAATTAATTGGCTCACCATTTAAGTCAATCAAAATCTGAATTTTATGCTTAATCATTCAATAATTAAAAACAACTACAAGCAGTCGATTAAATTGACTCCACATCAAAACTCAACCACTAACTTTTCGATATGGGACTGAAAACAACTAAATGACTAATAATAAAAGTGCTGAAAATGAAATACTAAGCCCAAACAAACGGGCAAACCAAAATACTGGTACAAAACATAAAATACTTAATATCACATGTGCATGTGTCGCACCCTGTGGAATCTCATGCGCTCATAATATCTCACTGGAGGCGCATGTGAGGGCTTTACGATGTCCCCATCACTAACTGTATGGCAATTTGTGTCTTCTAACAAAAAATTCGAATACTCAAAATACCTTTGACGAACATTCACACGTCTGTGCTATTTGTCCAATATCCAAGAAACTAAAAATGGCGAGAGAAAATAAAACTAAATCATACCGTTTCATTGAGATACTCATCAATTAACAAGGAATGCTTGCAGTAGGGACTGGAGTCCACAAGAAAACTTACCAAGACCAATCTGATTTCGTCAGTCTGTTTATTAGGGAAAAAACAAAAAATCAGAAAATCCTGCGAGAATCCTATTCTCTCAAAGGTTTGGATAACACTTGAATTCATAATGATTTGTGGGTAAGAGTAATAACAATGGACGTGACCCTTGATAAACCTGCAAGTGAGATTTTTCCTTACAATATAATCTACATATGTATCACCTGTAACATATCATAATATAAGAGCATATTGCATGACAAAAAGAGCAAGGTGCGTAGTGGATAATGTTTTAACTTTATACCTAATTTTTTGAGAGGAAGGGCAGTTTTACTCCCCACCCCCATTAAATATGCTGTATAAATTATTTTGCATGAAAAAAATCTAATGAGCGAAGGAGTATGCATATCTATCATCTTTCCAATGCCAGATGTCATCATTAGTGTTCTACTTTCAGAAAGTTCATTTAAGTATCTTTTCTCCTTGAAAAGTAGTTTGGTGTCAGTTTCATCTTTTCTTTGTCCAAGAAAAAGGTGGGGTGAGATAGATCCCCTTGTTTTGTTAGTACCATCTCTTATGGTTGGCCAGACATTTGTTTCCTTGTTTGAATGGTAGAAAGGCAATCTATAATTGATCGATGATTCTTTGTTTCACGATAACTCTTGTTATAATGCTGTATTGGATCATGCATTTCTGAGGCTAAGAAATTACATGTTCTCATGGCATCTCAACCTTTGAGCTGAATATTTATGCAGAACCATTACTCATATTAGCCTTGGCTGATAAATTTTTACCTTTGCTTCTTTTGAACATCATTTTAAGCATGTGTCCATCTCTTAATGCTTATTAGGGCTTGGTACATGTTGCAAGAAAGATGCCCAAAAATGCCCATGCACATTTTTTACTCGGCCTCATGTATCAGAGGTTGCGACAACTACAAAAGGTATATATCCTTATCCAAACATTTACTTTTGATGTAATTGCAATAACTGTGAGTATCTTTTGTACTAAACGTCCTCTAGGCAGTCGTAGCATTTGAAAAATCAGCTGAGATACTTCAACAAGATGAGGAAGAAATTCGCAGACCAGATTTGCTTTCTTTAGTTCTTATACACCATGCTCAGGTAACTTAATTTATTACTCACGAGCATATTTCTGTTTTTCTTTATGTCTGATATAGGTAATTAGATGGATTTATATGTCTATCTTTAACATATACATTTTCTCAGAACAGTGTATCTTGCAAGTAAATACGGGCGATAACTCAGACAAAGAGCTCGAATTAGCTGAACTAGATGATATTCTTAAAAAGTTGAAGGATTCAGTGCAATCAGATGTTAAACAGGCGACTGTTTGGAACACACTTGGTTTGATACTTCTTAGGACTGGTCGCCTGCAGGTGCCTATGTACTAGAATTTTTGAATCTCTCTCTCTCCTTTATGTTTATGTTTATATTTATATTTTTTGTTTTTAGTATTTGTTTGTCATCCAGAAACGATGAACTGAACTTTCTTGTTTTATGTGTTGCACTAACCTTGTCATGAAACTTCCTCCAGAGTGCAATTTCAGTTTTATCATCCCTCTTGGCCATTACTCCAGATTACTTGGACTGCCTTGCAAACCTTGGGATTGCATACCTTCAGAGGTTTATGATTATGCTTTTGTTTGCAATTGCCATCTTATAAATGTAATCTATTTTTTTTTCTTGCTCTGCTGTTAATTTTTTTCACAAGTACACTAACAAGTATTGTTTAATTGTCTAATTGTCTGATTGTTTCATTAGTGAGTACTAAGCATGTAGTCTTTTGAATACCATTTTTGTCACTTTCTTTCACAAACATTATACATTGTAAGTTTAACATATGGTTCTATGAGTAATTGAGTTTCATGGTTTGGACAGTTCTTCACTCTTGATTCATGAATTTCATCAACTAAATTTGATATGAAAGCACTCCCACTTGATGCACGGTTGTTTAACAATTCTTTTGAATCTTTAGCCCAAGCCCACATTTTTTTTAGTTCTTTTTGCGTATACATCCCTTAAATCTGATATATTTTAAATAAGTCCCATAAATCTTGTTAATTGCTTAAAGGTCTCCTCCCAAATACCTTAAAAAATGGAGCTATAAGTCCCCTTTCTGTCATATTCAGCCAGAATTTAACTTAACTCTTGGGTTAAAGGTGTAATGACAATGTTACCCTCATCTTCTCCCTCCCATTCTTCTGTATGAGCCTACAACCGCTGACATCAAGCTCCTCTTTCGTCGACGATGATCTTTTCTCCTCCCTCGTCCAAGGTTGTGAAAACACTGAAAAGGGCTAGGCACTAGTCGGACAGGCACTCAGTGCCTAGCCTGTCTAGATCTAGGCGGTTAAAAAATTTTCCAGAAAAGTCCATAAAACACCAAAACAAGCATATTCGGGAGGGGGGGGGGGGACTAGGTGGACGCCTAGGCGGGCATCGGGTGGACACCAGGCGCATTGGGTGGACACCGAACGCTTAGGCGGCCGCCTAGGCCATCTTTTAGAATAGTGCTCTCGTCATCCCTACCTCTCATTTTTCGTTGCTCTTTCTCCTCATTCGGTCTTTCACTCCCCCCCCCCTCCCCTCTTTAGAAACGAAGATTACATGAAAGTTTCTAACCATACCATCCTAGAAATATTACCATCTTTTTCATCCAATTTAGAAGCAAACAACTTCACCTCATTCTCCCCCTCTTGAACTCCCATAGTACCCTTTATAGCGTCGGACACACCTCCTTATGCTCTATCATCTCAAACTCCCTCTTCTTCCTTAACCCAACTTCATTCCCATCATCCTATGTCACTAGAAGTACCACCTTCACCGTTACTCCTTACTAAAGCAATCGTGGTGTAACTATATACTTCTCTTAAAGCCTCTTCAAAATGTAGAAGTTATGGTACCACATTCGATGTTCTCGAAGGCGACTAGTTGGACCATCTCAAGAGGAGCTACGATTACGGCCGTGTCTGGGCAGTCGACGCCATTGCCATACAAGGAGTTGTTTCAAAATGAATGTTAGACGATGTCGCTTCTTGGCTTTACCAGTGCTCGATAAGGTACGTCATGTATGACTGCTGCAGATGCCAGTTCAAGCTATATTAGATGCCAGTACAGAGGCCGCACGCATGGGTGTTCACGGATACGCCGAAGTCTAGCGGCTTTAAGTTTGTCTGAGCAGGACAAGAGGAGCTACCGGCTCGGGAATGCAGGGAAGGGGGTTGGTGATGATGGGGTGGACGTAGCAGAAGGTAGTACTAGGCCACGGCTCAGTGGGGGTCGTTCGTGAAGCACAGTGGGGTGAAACTCGGTGATGGAAGGAAACATGAATGGTGTATCACTGCATGGCCGATGGAGGCGGACCAGTTCATCGACGCGAGGAAGGTGGCTGCGTGCGAGGGAGGACTCGACATAGTGCCGGAGGAGGGAGTGTTGATGTGGGTGCTTGCGGAGTTTGTCGACGGAGGGAAGCACCTGGATATTTTTTTTTTTGTTAATGGGTTTAGTTTCCCAAGATTGCTTTGCAACAATTTCATAACATCACCCCACGATGTTGCATCCATGACGATAACTCGAAGGGGAAGGGATAAGGTAGGTTGAAAATGGTGGAGAGGGAGAGGACCAATGTAGTTGAAAACCAAAAAGATAATTACTAGTTTAGGAGTTGCAAATTCATTAGAGGGAGAACGAAGGAGGAAGATGAGGGCATAAATAATAATTCTGTTATAGTTAACAGTTCTCTTTGAGAGGGTTAAAATAACCCGGGGGACTCATAACTCTATTATTTCATAATTTAGGGCTTTTAAGTAATTAAGAAATTTGAGGTACTTATTTAAAACTATATCAGATTTAAGGAACTTATATGCAAAATGAAAAAACCCTTTTTTTATTCAGATTTTAGGATCATTTAATTTTATTTGTGGGGCTAATCTTACTTTTGCATAGTATGCTTGTTACACATCTGACACCTACTCCCCATTGCCTTGAATTCTTATCTGCAGACATTGTCTTTGATAGGGAGAATAATCACAACTCTTGTGTAGTTAGTTTTAGCTTTAGGTATCGCATCTCAGTGTTTGTGAGATCAATTTTACCCAAATTTGATGACTTTGGACATATATTTTTATGAGTCTCCATATTGAATTAAAGATATGTTATTTATTTTTACCTATTTGACTCTCTCTCTCTCTCTCTCTCATATATATATATATATATATATATATATATATATATATATATAGTCACTAGCTTGAGCCGGGCTGAACCATTCATCCTTCATCCACCGATCACCAAATCGGCTTAGCCGAGACCAAATCCACTTTATATAGTATAAACGTAATGGCACTACGACAGGAACCAAGATCACTCGTTGGTACCCGGGTAAGCCACGTGCCAAAGAAGAACTTTGGGCTTGGTCCTAGAGAGCAAAGCAAAAGCAATCAATCATCTTAATTTAAGGGCATTTCCGCTTCTATAAACAGTCCATTCAAGGTATAAGGGAATAGCGTAAAAGGAAACCTATGGAAGACTGTCCGAATGAACCCAAAAATTTAGCTCCGATCGGAGTTCCACCAGAGACAGATGGGAGCGGGCGATCACACGGGCGAACTAGGGTTTCCGCGGGCGAACCAGCGGGGGTCCCCTCCGTGGGACCCGGAGCCAAGGACGGGAGCGGGTCAGGCGGCGGCCCGGCTGGGGCTGCCTCGGCGGGCGGCGGCCAGGCCGGGGAAGGTGCGGGCGGCACGGGCGACGTGGGCGGCGCGGACGGCCAGGCTGGGGCTCCCCCGCGTGGGCCCTGGCGCCTCCGGCAGGGGGGAGGCCAGCGCTTGAGCGGCGGGGGAGGGCAGGCGAGGGCGGCGCTCGCGGCGGTGGGCCCGGCGGCTGTGGTGCGTGTGACATAGGTCTAGGCGGAGGGCCGGGAGGCGGCAAGGCCTCGGGCGGCGCTGGCTTGGCTGCTGCCGGTAGTGGTGGAGGCAGGGCACGGGTGTCCGATCGACGGCAACGGCGGGAAGTCCCGTGGCCAAGGGAGTGGGTTGGCCCCGGGCAGATCCTCTGGAGCTCGAATCTTCCAACCTGGATCTGGATCTCGATCCCAAGACGGACAGATGGATGGAGGGGGATGGACGACGGTTACACGTTGCCGAAGCGGAAAGTCAGGAGGAAAGGAGGGTAACGTTCTGACCCCCTTGAGGCCACGTACCCCCTCTGATAGGAGGGCAGGGGAGGGGATGAGACTTCGAAAATTGACGAATGCGTCTGGGATCCCCTCCCCGGGGGTGTCTGGTGGTGGCGGGGGAGAACAGCTGGGTGGCGCCCAACACTGGCTGGGAGATAAAGGGAAGGGCAAGGCGATGGACTTGGGAAGTCAGGGGACTAGGCCTTCTTCTACATCGGTCTTCCAGCGGGCTCAGGGAACGACCCCACGCTCTGTGGGCAAGTCGTGGGTGGATATATGTAAGCCTGGGGGTCGAAAAGCCCTACAACCATGGAGTTTGTTCCACCTAAGAAAGTGGGAAGTGGTTTCATGGCCACGTTCCCTGCGGAGGAGATTGCTCAGGTGACGGCTTTCTGGAAGAATACGTTGGTCCTCTATGTTCTGGGGAACAAATCCTTCTATGGGCAGATACGGGCATATGCGGCGCGGATATGGCAGCCGAAGGGGAGCATGGAGTTCTTTGTCAGGGAGAACGGCTTCTTCTACGTGAAGTTCGGGCTAGCAGACGATATAACCAGAATCCTTCCGGGTGGGCCGTGGACGTTCGACGGGAGGCTTATTATCCTGAAAGAGTGACCGGACCTGAAATGTGAGAAGGAAGTCCTCAATGCTACCGGTTTGGATCCGTTTTTCGGAGTTCCCGGTTGCGATATTGGAGCATTCCATTGCTTATGAGACTTGCTAACCTGGTGGGCAGGCCGATTAAGGCAGATGATGCTACAGCCTTCTGTTCGAGGCTGATGTATGCGAGGATCGTTTAGAGATCCGGGGGAGGGGGGAGCTGCCGAGCATAGTGGAGTACGAGGTTTTGGGTGGGTCATATCTCAGAGAGTGGAGTACGAATGGGTGCCCCTACCTGTTCACTCTGTGCCTGTTTCGGGCACCTTGATAGTTTCCCGGCTGGAGGATTGCAGAGGGGGTCTGCCACGGCTACTACTGATACGCCTAGCTCCCCTCGGTGATGGCGTCTACTATGGGGATGATAGAGGGAGAGCTTATGCGGGAGGGAGACCAACCGAGGAGGAGGCTAGGGGTCAGAACCCTATCTTGCCTGCGCGGCTCCTCCTGGTGGCGCTATGGTCGTCTTCTCGACGCAGAGGAGCATGGTCAAGGCATGGTGGGAGTGGGAGTTGGCGGATCGGCTAGTGAGCAAGTTTACAGCAGAAAGAGGCGTTGCGGGTCCTTTGCGGGATGGCTCCTTAGTGGGGGGGGGGGGGGGGGGGTCACTCCCCTGTTACGGGGGAGTAGCTTTTGTTGACAATCCAGCCTGGGCCCTGATGCTTACTCAGGTTTCCACCCAGCATGTCCTACGTTGAGGTGGAGGAGGATATGGAGAGAGACGGAAGTGGTACCGCCCCCGGGTACCATTTCAGGTGACTTACAGGGGACCCCTCACTTAATAATTAATGACGATTATAGCCTGGAATGTGAGGGGTGCGTGCTCTCTAGGGAGATGGAGGGGAGATTTATGGAGTTTTACACAGGGAGAAAATGATATCTCTGTTCTGCTGGAACACAAGATTAAAGGGGATAAGACTCTTGCCCGTCGGACTCCCAATCATTGGGGCCAGATGCACAACTTGGCTCTCTGCGATATGGCGAGGATCTGGGTCAGATGGAGCTCGAAGTGTTGGGATGTGGACTTGATCTTGATGTCGGAGCAGCTGATTGCTATCGTTTTCACGAACAAAGGTGGCTTTCGGTTCTTATTGGGAGCGGTATACGACCACAACGACATGAGACGTCGGGAGGCCTTATGGAGTGACATTGCTAGAGTGGCGACCGCTGCTGCTTCCTCTCACCTTCCCCTCCTTCTGATGGGTGACTTCAACGCTCTTCTGCACAGAGGGGAGAAGATGGGTGGCAGACCGTTCCAGATCCGATTTTGCATGATTTTCAGATTTGTCTTCTCCAGTCGGGCCTTCAGAGTCTATCGCGTTCGGGGTATATCTGGACCTGGCACAACAAAGCAGTCAGGAACAGGGTTGCTTGTCAGCTGGATAGGGCCTTGGACAACGGGGAGTGGTTCCGCCGCTTCCCTCATTCTCTGGCTGAGGGGTTGGCCGCTGGGACGAGTGATCATTCCCCCTATCATGATTGGATTCACTTCCAGCCCCTCAGTTCGGCCCCGTCCCTTCCGGTACAACAACAGCTGGTTTCTCTCAGAGGGTTACTCAGAGGCGATTTTGGAGGGTGTTGCTCATCAGGTTGTGGGGACTGCTCAGTATCAGATGGTACACCGGCTCAAGTACACGAAGAAGGCGCTACGGACTTGGGTGAAGTGTTTGTCCAAGTCCTCTCTTGAAGATAAGGAGGCGGAGCTTCGGGCCATCTAGCATTCCATGCAATCTGACATGTTAAATGGGGACCTTGCGGCTAGAGAGAAGGAGCTGATTGGGGAAGTCAGTACGCTGCGGCTTCAGAAGGAGATTAGTGCGGCTCAACGCGCTAAATGCTCATGGCTTAAGAATGGCGACCGATGTATCAAGTTCTTCTATGATGTCATTCGCACCAGACAGCATCGGAACACCATCTCTCAGCTTCTTGATACCGAGGGTAATCTGATTGGAGAGCCGTCCAAGATCTCAGGAGAGGCGGTCAAGTACTACTCTGAGTTATACTTTCAGACTGACTATCTATCTGTGTTCCCAGATGTAGTCACGAAGAGATTGGTGACTCCATATGGGAATAGCCTCCTGCTTGCCCCTGTCACTATGGAGGAGGTGGAGGCCATTATCAAGAAAGCGGACCCCAACAAAGCTCCAGGCCCGGATGGATTTAGCAGTGGGTTCTACAAACACCACTTGGATATTCTGAAGGTCCCGGTTCTCGAGGCGGTCCAGGAGTTCTTCTCTGAAGGGAAGCTGCTGAAGGAGCTGAACCACACTTTCTTGACTCTGGTACCAAAGAAGGAGGGGGCGACCTCGTTGGCGGACTTTAGATCTATTGCGTGCTGTAATTATCTTTATAAAATAATTACTCCCCTCATATGCCGGCGCATGGAGGGAATCATGTAGGACCTTGTCTCTCCGAACCAGGCGGCGTTCATCAAGGGGCGAACTATAGCTGAGCATAGCCTTCTAGCTCATGAGATGGTGAGGGGCTTCAACAAACCTGGTGGAAAGAAGACATGTGTAAAGCTGGATCTGAGGAAGGCCTACGGCATGGTCAACATGGAGTTCTTATGCCACCTTCTGTCTGCTATGGGGTTTGATGATCGTTGGGTTGCGTTGATTCGGGAGTGCATATCGTCTCCCACCTTCTCAGTTCTTATCCAGGGTATTCCGCATGGGTTCTTCAAAAGCAATTGTGGACTCCGGCAAGGTGACCCCCTGTCACCTTACCTGTTAACGCTTGTCATGGAGTACTTTACCTGCTTGATGGATAGGACGGTCCATTTTGGGAGGATTGTCCCGCTGTACAGGAGAGTCGAGTCTCTGGTTATCCACCTCATCTATGCCAACGACCTACTGGTATTCATATAGCCTTCGTTGGAGGTTATGAACACGTTATCTGAGATTATGGGTGAGCTGGAATCACACTCGGGGCTTCAGATGAACAGAGAGAAGAGCAGGGTCTACTTCAGTTCACTTTGCCTTCAGAAGGAGGAGCGTGTGGATGCACTGGATGTGGTGAGAAGTGAGCTCCCGGTGAAATACCTGGGAGTTCCATTGACAGTTAATTATGTCCGAGACCAGGATTGCTATAGCCTGGTGGAGTATGCCCAGCGGAGAGTTGAAGGTTGGCAAGCTACCGGGTTATCTTTTGGGGGACGTATCGAGTTAGTCCGATCGGTTATCTCTGTCATGTCCCAGTTCTGGCTGCAGTCTATTTTGATACCCGTGGCTACCATCAAGAAAGTTGAAAGGATATGTGCTGATTTCATCTGGAGGGGGGCCTACATGCGATCTCTTGGGATCAGCTCTGTCGGCCAAAGAAGGAGGGAGGTGTGGGTCTCCGTCCTCTGCTGGCTATCAGGGAAGCCTCGACCCTGAAACTGGCATGGCGGTTCATCAAAGGGAGATCCCTCTGGGCGGAGTGTATGCAGTCTCGCTATGTGAGAAATGACAACTTCTGGAGGTGTGGTATTGACAACAACCACTCTGTGACCTTCAAACAAATTCTGAGACACGGCTGTTCTTCAATCGTCTGTCAGGAGGATCATGTGTGATGGGACTGGAACTGACTTATGGCTGGATCCTTGGATTGAACATCAGTCTCTGGTGGACATTATGGGCGATCGAGATCACAGGGAGGCTGGCCGAGGTCTGTCTTGTCAGTACATTATCAGAAATGGAGCTTGGAGTCCTGAGTCCTACCGCCATACTGAGGAGCTTGGTGAGATTATTCGCGGTGACCCATCCCAGCCTGAGGATACATGGGTCTGGGATCCGTCTGGCGTGACTGGAGGTACTACCTCGGGGGAGTTCACCTTCCAGAGTGGCTACAACCTTATGCGTAGTGCCAATCCCCCAATTGGTGATTATGACTTCATTTGGTGCATGGATCTGGCCAAGAAAATGCAGCTATGTATGTATCGTCTGCTCCTTGGTCGTCTTCTGACCAGAGACAGACTCATCTCTTTTGGGATCCAGGTCCCCAATCCGAAGTGTGCACTCTGTGATTTGGAGGAGGAATCGATGACTCATCTATTTTTTGACTGTGGAGTTTCATGGTCCATTTGGTCTGAGCAAAACCGTATGCTGGACGGAGGTATTTCTGGCAGGTCGATTGGAGCAATCATCACGGGTATTCGGAATTGCAGAGGGCGAGGCATGGTCTGGTTCAAGACTGCTAGGATTCGGCTGGCAGCCGCTGTCTGGCATGTTTGGCGGGAGAGGAATCGGCGCATATTCGAGGGTTATATCACCCCTCCGGTTGGTATCCACCATAATTTGGAGTTTGATGTAAAAGAAATGATCGACTAACGGGTGGGCGACCATCCTGTCTGTATGTTGTATGAGTATTGACTGATTTTGGAATAAAATTTATCCTTTTCCCAATATATATATATATATATATATATATATACATATATATATATATAAAAAAAAAAAAAAAAAAAAAAAAATATATATATATATATATATATATATAATAAAAATATATATATGTCGGGAGCCCCGTCCGCCCCTCGACGGTTGGATCGAGCGCCCCTCCCCTCCCGATCTGATGGTGCAGGGGGGCGGGGCTCCCGCAACGGGGCTTTTGATCCAGATTATATATATATATATATATATATATATATATATATTTTCTTTTATATATATATATATATATATATATTTTATATATATATATATATATATATATATATATATATATATATATATATATATATATATATATATGGAAATGGTAATTATGTGTGTATATATATATATATTACCATTTCCATATATATATATATATATATATATATATATATATATATATATATATATAAATGGTTTCGGGAGCGGGAGCAGGCGACCTAGAGAATTCTAGGGTTCTCCTCATGCCGCCTCCCCGTCCGCCGGACCCACTCGCGGAGGGGATGAGACGACCTGGGAGGAAGGGAGGGGGCGGGCGGCCCCCTCTGGCTGGAGTCGGCGGCCCCCTAGGCGCGGGGGGGCTTGGCGGAGGGATCGGGGGGGGGGGGGGGGGGTTCGGGCGGACCCCCGAAGGGGCTGGCGGCAGGTTCGAAGGGGGGTGGCCGTCCCCCCCCCCCCCCCCCCCCCCCCCCCAGGCGGTGGCGGAGGGCGGGGTGGCCCGGGTGTCGGCGGGTTCTCCGGCGATCAACGGGTCGGTTGCCCCTATGTTCGAATTCGGATCGGGTTCCGGGGCTCGCTATGGTCGTAGAGATGTTGATGGCTGGACGACGGTGGTGAGACGGCGTTCGGGTGGTGGAAGAGGGGCTCAAAATCAAGTTACGAGTCGGCCGGGCCCTGGGAGGAACGTGAATAGGTCTTCTATTGGCCTAGGTGGCTCTCGTCGACAGGGAGGAGGTCCGGGGCGCCCTGCGACTGGATGGCGGCCTAAGGCGACGGCGGCGGAGAAAGGAAAGGATATTGCTGGGGATGTCGGAAGTCAGAGGACTCCGTCTGCTATCGGGCCTTGTCCCAGATCCTGGAAGGATGTTTGTATGTCGGGTGGGAACAAGAGCCCGATGTCGATGGAGTACGTGCCACCGATGCAGGTCGGAGGAGGCCTCCGAGCTTATTTTCCAGCAGAGGAGATTGCAGAGGTTACGGACTTCTGGAAGAATACGCTTGTGATGTATGTGTTGGGAAGTAAACCGTTCTACGGGCAGATACGGGGATATGCAGAGAGGGTATGACGTCCCAAGGGGAGCATGGAGTTCTTCTCCCGTGAGAATGGATTTTACTTCGTGAAATTCGGCCTGGAGGAGGATGTGTCCAGGATTATTCAAGGAGGGCCTTGGTCCTTTGACAGGCGGCTCATTATACTGAAGGAGTGGACACCGGAGTTGAAATGTGAGAAGGAGGTGCTGAATGCGATTCCCGTCTGGATTCGATTTCCTGAGTTCCCAGTGAAATACTGGAGTATCCCTCTGCTTATGAGATTAGCTAGCTTGGTCGGTAAGCCGATCAAGGCGGATGAGGCTACGACTTTCCGTACCAGGCTGATGTACGCCAGGGTATTTGTGGAGATTAAGGCTGGGACGGAGCTTCCGAGTATGCTCGAGTATCAGGTGGCGTCTGGGGAGGTTCTGACGCAGGCCATGGAGTATGATTGGGTCCCCCCAATGTGTTCCCTCTGTGCGTGCTTTGGGCACTCATCTAGTGCTTGCCTGACGAGAGGGACAGAGACAGCTAGGTCCTCGGCTGCGCAGATGGAGGTAGCTGAGCCAGAGGTGGCGCCCAGTCCCATTACCAGAGTGGTGGCGGAGACAGTCAGGCCGACGGAGGAGGACTCCTTGATGGAGGTGGCCAGGAGGTCAGAGACTGACACCCCGCCTAGACAGGAGGGATCCCAGGGCGCGATGGTCCCGTTCAGGCCCCAGAGGATGATGGTGACCAGGGGTATGAGTTCTCTGGTTAGCGGACAAGATGGGTTGGAGACTTCTATGGTGGAAAAGGTCTATAGCAGGAAAAGACATGCCCCGTCCCCACGGGAAGATGAGCTCCGGCCAGGGGGGCTAGATGATCAGACCGTGGCCAACCCAGATTGGACCTTGGCTCTTTCCAGGATTCAGGCACATCTTGCTCCCTCCTCGGGGACGAAAATGGGGGAGGATATAGATTTGACGGACGGGACACTTCCTTCGGGTGTCAGTCCGGATGGAGTTCAGGGGGACCCCACATTAATTAATTAATATCGGTCATTGCCTGGAACATTCGTAGAGGGTGTTCCATTGGGAGATGGAGGGAGATTAGTAGTGTTCTGAAGAGGGAGAAGTGTGACATTTCTATTCTGCTTGAGACGAAGATTAGAGGGACGACTATGCTATCTCGCAGGACTCCGGGGAACTGGGGGCAAGCTCACAACTTGGATCTCTGCGATATGGCTAGGATTTGGGTTCGGTGGAATAGAGATAGTTGGGAGGGGGATCAGGTGCTGATGACGGATCAGCTTATTGGCCTCTCCTTTATAAACAAAGGAGGATTCCGCTTCATTCTTGGTGCAGTTTATGGGCACAACGACAGGCGGCTTCGTGATACCTTGTGGGAGGACATTGTTCGCGTAGGACGGATGGCGGAGCTCCTGCATCTCCTCCTGCTGCTTATGGGAGACTTCAATGCCATGCTTCATCGGCATGAGAATGTGGGAGGCCGTCCGGTGCCGGATCCGATCCTATACGACTTCCAGAGGTGTCTCCTCTTGTCTGGGCTGAAGGGACTGGAGAGGGATGGACACATTTGGACATGGCACAATAAGGCGGTTCATAACATGATCGCCTGTCAGCTTGATCGGGCTTTGGGAAATAGCGAATGGTTTCGATACTTTCCGAATTCCACGGCGGAAGGGCTAGCGGCGGGACCAGCGATCACTCTCATATCCGGGTAGGTCTCTCTGAGAGGCCCACTTGGAAGGCTCGGCCATTCCGGTACAACAATGACTGGTACCTCTCTGCGGGATACGAGGAGGTTGTTATGGGAGGGCTGCAGCATACTAGGGAGGGCACGGCTCGGTTCCGCATGGTTCACAAACTCAAACAGGTCAAGAGAGCTATCTGGGATTGGGTGAAGAAGATGCCGCGGTCTTCCCTGGAGGAAAAGGAGGCCGAGCTTCGAGAGGTCCAGGAGGCTCTGCAGTCTGACATGTTGAGTGGAGAGTTGGCGGCTAGGGAGAGGGACCTGATTGCGGAGGTCAACATCCTGAGACTTCAGCATGAGATTAGTGCGGCCCAAAGGGCCAAGTGTTCTTGGCTCAAGGATGGTGATCGCTGTACCAACTTCTTCTATGATGTGATCCGTGCCAGACAACACCGGAACATCATCCCCAGGCTGCTTAACGGCGAGGGCAGGCTTGTTGGAGACATAGTGGAGATCCAGGAGGAGGTAGTCAGGTTCTATTCGGACTTATACCAGCAGTCAGATTATCCCATCATGTTCTCAGGGCTTGTCACGAAGCGGCTGGTAACGCACCATGGAAATAGTTTGCTGCTAGCCCCTGTGAGATTGGAGGAGGTGGAGGCTATTGTGATGAAGGCAGATCCAAATAAGGCTCCGGGGCCGGACGGTTTCTCTTGCGGCTTTTTTAGGCGTCACTGGGGTGAGCTTAAGTTCTCAGTCCTAGAGGCGGTGCAGGAGTTCTTCTTGGAAGGGAAGTTGTTGAAGGAGCTGAATCACATATTCTTGACATTGGTTCCGAAGAAGGAGGGTGCGACCTCCCTCGCCGACTTCAGGCCTATTGCGTGTTGTAATTATCTATACAAGATAATTACTCACCTCATGTGTCGGCGTATGGAGGGGATTATGCTGGGCTTGGTGTCTTGGAATCAAGCGGCTTTCATCAAGGGGCGCTCGATTGCTGAGCACAACTTTCTTGCACATGAGATGGTGAGAGATTTCAACAAGCCCGGGGGATGAAGGCTTGTGTGAAGCTGGATTTGCGGAAAGCCTATGACACGGTCAACAAGGACTTCCTATGCCATCTTATGCTTGTTATGGGGTTTGATGAGAGATGGGTGGCAAGGGTGAGGGAGTGCATATGCTCTCCCACATTTTCAATCCTCATTCAGGGTACTCCACATGGATGCTTCTCGAGCAACAGGGGACTGCGGCAGGGGCATCCTCTTTCTCCGTACCTGTTCACTTTGGTGATGGAGTACTTCACTTGTTTGATGGACATGGCTGTGCATAGTAGGAAGATTGTTCCTCTCTTCAGGCAGGTCAAGCCGGTGGTGTCTCACTTGATATATGCTGACGACCTCTTGGTATTCCTGCATCCATCTATGAGGGGGATGAGGGCGCTTTCAGATATTATGGAGGAGTTTGGGAGGCTGTCCGGTCTGCAGCTGAATAGGGAGAAGAGCAGGGTTTATTTCAGCTCTCAGTGCACCCTCAAGGAGGAACGGGCCCTTGCTCTGGGAGTGGAGAAAGGAGAGTTACCGGTGAAGTATCTGGGGGTTCCATTGACGGTCAATTATGCCAGGGATCAAGATTGTCTCAGCCTGGTGGATTTTGCCCAAAGGAGAGTGGAAGGCTGGCAGACAGCTGTCCTGTCCTTTGGTGGCCGTATTGAGCTGGTGAGGTCTGTTATCTCTGGCATCGCTATGTTCTGGTTGCAGTCGATTCAGATTTCGGTAGCTACCATAAGGAAGGTGGAGTCCATTTGTGCTAATTTCATCTGGAGAGGAGGTATGCATGCGATTGCTTGGGAACAACTCTGCCGGACCCGGGAGGAAGGAGGAGTGGGGTTGCGACCTCTTCGGACGGTTAGGGAGGCATCTGGGGTGCGGATGGCGTGGCGGTTCATCGCGGGAGGTTCCCTTTGGGCAGAGTGGATGGCTAGCAGATATGTGCGGCGGATGAATTTCTGGCAATGCAGGATTGATAACAATTTCTCGGTCTCATTTAAGGCTATCCTTAGGTGCAGATCGGTTCTACAGTCCGCTATTTGCAGGATTATGAAAGATGGGGCGAATACTGATCTCTTGCTGGACCCGTGGATGGGAAATGGCTCCCTTCTGGAGATCTTGGGTACTCAGTGGGACAGAGAGGCGAGCCGGGGGGTGAAATGCAGTCGGATCATCAGGGATGGGAGCTGGAGGCCCGAGGAGTATCCATTCACGGCTCAGTTTGGAGAGGCGATTCGTTGGATCTCTATCGGTACCAGCCAGCTTGCGGACTCCTGGAGTTGGGTTGCTCTTGGTTCGGTTGGTGGGTCCGTGACATTCAGTTTTAAAAGTTGCTATAATCTGGTTCGGCCTCCACATGACATGATTGCGGAGTATGACTTCATCTGGGCGAAGGGGATTGCCCGCAAAATGCAACTCTGCTCATACAGACTCCTTCTGGGCAGGTTGATGACGCGGGACAGACTTATCATGTTTGGGATGCAGATTCCAGACCCGAAGTGTGTACTCTGTATGGGCGAAGCGGAATCTATGGGCCACCTATTCTTTGAGTGTCCGTTGACTTGACACATCTGGGAGGAGCAGTGTATGCGATCGATGGGTGGAGTTGGTAGTGCCAGAGATATCCGGGGGATCCTCAGCTGGATCAGAGACCGCCGAGGCATGGATCCTGGTTGGACCAAGATGGCTAGAGTTAGACTTGCAGCATCAGTTTGGCATGTCTGGAGGGACCGCAACAGGCGTATCTTTGAGGGACTGGTCACTCCGCCAGAAGGAATTCTGCATAATATAGAATTCGATGTAACTGTAATGGCCCCTTAACTGGGGAGGAAGATGTGAGAATAGTGTATTGTAATACCTTTACTGCGATTTGCGTGGAATAAAATTTACCCTTATTCCAAATATATATATATATATATATATATATATATATATATATATCTTGCACAAAACCTTTGGATATCAAAAGTACAACCGTGACTTACACTTCGTTTGGGATTGCTAGTGCTTTTCAAATATCCACAGCCTTTTCAAGAATCCACAGCAGAGTGTCACGTCCAAAAGTTTGCTCCCTACCGAGACGAATTTGCGTAACCCTTCATGGACCGGACTTATGCGGGAAGCTTTCAGAATGCTCTAGAAGATGGTGGAATCCTCCAGAAGGCTCGAGAATCTTCCAGAAGACTCAAGATCTTCCCAGAAGGCCCAAGATCTTTCTAGATGGCCTATGATCTTTCTGGATAGACTAGAAGCTTCTTTGTAATTAGCTAGATTTAGAATAATTCATGGAATATTCTGTTTCCAGAAGTTTCTTGTAAGCCCTATGAGGCCCTATAAATAAGTGGGATGCTCATTTGTTCCTCACCACCCAAGTAGTTGTAAACTCTTTCTAGTATTGAAGTTTTCATATTTCCAATCTCTTTTTTTTGCTCCACAAGTTTCTCATTTACGCCTTAGCGATCTAGCTAAGCGTTTGGCAAAGGCTGGCACGGGTCTTCGAGTAGGAAGCTTGTGCGCCGCACGGGTCGAAGTGTAGTCTAAAACACTAAGTTCGTGACAAGTGGTATCAGAGGGAAAGTCGGTTGGTGCCATGTCGACATCCGAAAATATCCAAGAGAGGCTTGTGTCGCCTAAGTAAGGGCACGCCAAGACACACAAGAAGGGCAAGGACAAGGAGCCTATGATGGAGCGTAGTCTTGCTGATCTTGCCGAGTGCATTGGGGTCTTGAAGACGGGTTCAAGGGACATGGAGATGCGCATGGACTTCGTGGAGCAAAGCAACCCGAAGCTAGAAGAGTTCTACGATGGGCTTGAGAGTGACGTCGCTTCGTTAATGGCACTCTTTCGTGAGCAATTCCAAGAGATTCGATCCGCACTTGAGGAGGAGCTCAAGGGGCATCGTGTGGAGATTGAGAACTTGCGTATGAAGGTCCGAGGCTACAAGGAGCTAAAGATCGTGTTCGAGAGTTACGGAGAACTCAAGAGCAAACTAGCCATCTTGGAGAAGGCCGTTGTGAACGGTGGAACTTCGAGTAGGGAGGCACCGAAGAGAAGAAAAATCTCCGAGCCGAAATCCTTCAACGGGGGACGGGATGCCAAAGAAGTTGAAAACTTCTTGTGGAACGTTGAGCGATACTTTAAGGCGTTGCACATCAATGATGACGCCGAGAAGGTGGATATTGCTTCACTCTATCTCACCGACGATGCTATGCTATGGTGGCGTCGAAGGTGCATGGAAGTCGAGAAGGGTTTGTGTTCGATAGAGACTTGGTAGGATCTCACGAATAAGTTCATGTCTCAGTTCTATCTGGAGAATGTGGAGTTTGCGGCGATGCGGAGTTTGCAGCGAGGCGGAGCTTGCGGCAACTCAATCATACCGGAGCGATCAAGGAGTATATTTCGGAGTTCACACGCTTGATGCTCGCGATATCTAGCATGGACGATGAGGATCGCTTATTCTTCTTCCTCGATGGACTCAAACCGTGGGCGGTTCAAGAATTATAACGACCGATGGTGCAAGACTTGAACACCGCCGTGGCAGCAGCCGAGAGGCTCGTCGAGTACATGTGGGACGAGAACGATGTCAAGGCCAAGCCAAAGACCCCCAAGGAGAATGGTGGGGGAACGGAAGAGCTCTTCTAAGGAGGGTCCGTCCGAGGGAAAGAAGTACGAGAAGGCCCAATCCGAGCAAGTAGTTTCGTGCTTCATATGTGAAGAAAACCACTTTGCTCGGGATTGTCCGATGAGGAGCATGCATGTGAGTATCGTCCGAAGCGAGGAGGCAAAGGACGAGGAGTGCGAAGTAGAGAGCACACATGGGAGCATTGCGCTTACTTAACGCCGTCAAAGCCAAATCCGCTGTGTCGAAGACTACGAGCAGGGAGCTTATTTACGTTGACGTGGGGATTAGAGCACACTGGCGTTGGTGATCACGGGCGCCACACACAACTTCATCGCGGAAGCGGAGGTCCGTCACATGGGTCTAGCCTTGAAGGAAGATTTGAGCAAGATGAAGGCGGTCAATGTAGAGGTGCTCCCCGTGCAATGTAGAGGTGCTCCCCGTAAGGAAGACTTGAGCAAGATGAAGGCGGTCAATGTAGAGGTGCTCCCCGTGCAAGGGGTGGCCAAGGGAGTCCGCATAGCTATGAAAAATTGGTCGGGTGTTGCCAATTTCACAGTTACGTCGCTACACGACTTCAAGATGATACTTGGCATGGATTTTCTTATTGCGGCGGTTCCGATGCCATACTTGGGAGTCGTCAGCTTCATGAAGGAAGGCTCATCGTGCATGGTAAAAGTTGCACGAGGCAAGCCTTCGAAGGGAAAAGCTATCTCCGCCACTCAACTCAAGAAGGGTGGTCAAAGGGAGACGACATACCTAGCAGTGCTCGAGATGAAGGAGAACTTCGAGAAGAAAGGCCTTCCGTGTGAGACCAAAGTGTTGCAATGGGGCGTCTCGATAGGTCACTTCCGCGGAGGGAAGTGGATCGTGCTACCAAAGTGGGCACGGGTGGGGAGAAGCACGTCGTGGATTGCGCAAAGGCAGGGGCGACAAAGTGGAGTGGCTCGTGCAAGGAGTCTCTCAAAGCTCGTGGTAGACGACCTGACAGTCCGTACGAGCCTCTTTCTGTGTCGAGGAGGTCACAAACCAAGGCCAAAGTTGGCGCGGCTAACCACTTTTTTCCGATTTTGAGGAGAAGATGGACAAGTCTGAAGACGTCGTAAGCGATGCACAAAGAATGGACGACAAGCGACGAGCATGCTTACGAGAGTAGACATCATCTCGAGACTTGGTGCACCCGTCGATGAGTGGGAGAGAATGTCAAGACCAAAAGTTTGCGCTCCACCGAGATAGATTTGCGTAACCCTTCATGGACCGGGTTTTTCGGGAAGCTTCTAGAATGTTCTAGAAGATGGTAGAATCTTCCAGAAGGCTCGAGAATCTTCCAGAAGACTAAAGATCTTTCTAGAAGTTCCAAGATCTTTGTAGGTGGCCTATGATCTTTCTGGATAGACTAGAAGCTTCTTTGTAATTATCTAGATCTAGAATAATTCCTGGAATATTTTGTTTCAGAAGTTTCTTGTAAGCCCTATGAGACCATATAAATAAGTGGGAGGCTTATTTGTTTTTCACCACCCAAGTAGTTGTAAACTCTTTCTAGTATAGTAAAGTTTTCATACTTCCAATCTCTCTTTTGCTCAAGTTTCTCATTACGTCTTAATGATCTACCTAAGCGTTTGGGGAAGGCTGACACATGTCTTCGAGTAGGAAGTTTGTGCGCCGCACGGGTCGAACTGTAGCCTAAAACACTAAGTCCGGGAAAAGAAGCTGCTTCAGGTGAGAGTCTACTGTCAAAAGCTTCCCCAAACTTGAACTAGTTTTCGAAAGTTTGTTGATAAGCTGATCTTACCAAACAACCTTGGACCGCTTTCTTAAGAATAAGCAATCCCAAACCCAGCCTTACAAAAACGGTAATTTTGAGGTTGAGGCTCTGATCTGCATGGTGCGTGGCCCTTTTGTGCAAACAATTTCTGCTCAATAGTAACTAATATCGACATGTATGTACAAAACTCAGAAACCTGAAATGAGGAAGGAATTGTGAAGGGGAAATAATTTTTCTTGTGAGATGTCTAGATTCCGAACTCACAATTTGAAAGTCTAAATCCTAGGCTAGTAGGCTACTACTATCAGAAGTATGAAAAGATAAGAAGCGGAGTATAACACTTGAATTTAACTCACGTTGGAGGGAATGGAATCTGAATCTCAAATGATGCACCTATTTTAGGAATAATGGTGTCCTAATGCCATTAGACTCGTGTTAATTCAGCCTCTAGGGAACTATTTATGAATATATGTATCCTTACACAGGTTTCTATATGCACCTAATTTTTTGCAAGTAGTATAGCTTATCATATTGGAACTGTCTAGGAGTCGTATAGGAAACTATTAGAATTTTACAAACTCCAAAATAGCAGCACCCACATAAAATTGTAACTGCAGAATCAATATAAAGCAGAAAACATATAAAACAACCACATATAAGTTATTACACGTCATGTAGGAATTTGAAACTTGTATGGAAACTATTAGACCTGACAAATATAACAAGTATCTCAGTATCTGAGTTCATACGGAGTATAATGTTAGCAACAGATGGCACTTCTAGTCCTTGAGGAGACATGCTGTCCCATAATTCAGGCCTTTTCCAATCAAAGCTGGTTTAATCCTCACTACATGTGCAAGCTTTGGCGAGAGAGCTTTGTTATGAAACCTTGATGGCCAGTTGACTAGTAGGTAAAAACCTACTCAATTGCTCATGCTGCCAGGGAGCAAGATCCCCAGCTACCTGATGGTACCCAAGGTGATTGAAACAGGGAAAATCTAAATACTGGTATTTACTAGATTGCAAGTCATGATAATGTCATGAGAAAATTGTGACCAACAAGTTTTAAGTGAAATCAGCTTCCTAGGCCCAGCCTTGGTTCGGTAAGGAAAGTACAACATTTGTTAGAGCCAACCAACCAGGGTTGAGACAGAGTGTATTTTTGAAACATACACAAGAGTGTGATATGGTATTGTATTGGTGAGAATGCCATCTGAAGGATACATTTAATACACAATCTAGATATATCTTTTGAGATAACAACTAGAAGCATAGCTAGTCATAATTTCATTAAAATAGTATAGACTTAGAGAAAACTGGTCTATCAATAGAATCCCCGAAAGAACTAGGGAGGAACTTATAGTTCAAATAAAAAAAGGCAATAAAGGAGTAGAAGATAGAACTTCATTAGCAAAATACAACAGGGATCCAGAGAACAACCCCTCAGTAAGGCAACAAAGCATGCAAGAGAAGCAAAAAGATACATCTCTGGGGATAGGATGGCATTAGAAAACTACCCACAGCTGCCTTTGCCTTTTCCTGGCTGGCTGCGTTCTCTTAGTTGAATGGGGAGTGCAAGCTTCCCAAACAGCGGAGGTAGAAAAAATAATGGTGAAAGTTTCACTGGAATAAGAGAAGACGAGGAGTCAAGCTTGACAAATTCTTATCTTCCTTGGAATAAAAAGTAGCTGAAGCCGTGGAGTCAAGCTTACACAGTTATGGGAAAAGTAGTGGTAAAAGTTTCACTGGAATGAGGCCAGTTGTGCTCTGAGAATGCATTCATCAATCAGTTAGGAAAAAAAAGTGTTCCAATTTAAAGGATACATTAGAACTCCACTCTTTGTCTGCGTTATTCCTCGAATTTGATAGTTAAAAACATAACCAGACTACGTGATAAAATAGCTTAGTTAAAAACATAATCCCGTAGTAAGTTAAAATATTTTATTAATCATATGTTAGTAAATAATTAATGAGTACTTATTCAATGTTTACCTGAAACCGAACAGACTTAACCTGACTGACCTGAATCTGAACCAAATCAAACCTGACTTTCCCGAACATGAACCAACCCAGTTGCTTCTAACTGAAACCTGGCTATCCCGAACACGAGCCAAATTCAATTGCTTTGAATGTGAACCGAACCTGACTGAGCCACACCAGATCTCCCTAACTCGCTGAACTCTAGTGAACCCGACCGTAACTGGAACCCGACCGAGACCTTAACTCGCCAAACTGGAATGCCCAGAAGGATAATTTAATAAGTATTAATTCTTAATAAGTAATAATTCCATTTTCAACCTTACTATTAATTCAATTCCTCTTGAAAATAAGATCATCCACCTGTTATGAGGGATAAGTTCTCCATATTTTGTGGAAAAATTACCTTACTGGTAATTAAATATGTCCAGGTAAAAAATTGATACCAAATAACAAACATACCAATTGTTTACCTTCCTTGGATTACTGAGGAATTTTTAGAACTTTTGCATACCAACTGCACCATAAAGGTTTAGTATTTCAGTATGTTCCTATAGTTAAATAAAATAATGATACTTACTCACACTTCTCTGTTTGGTAATTGTTGTAATTGAGAATAGCTCTACTTATGGATTAATTTCATTAAGAGTGACTATATATTTATAGGAGAGGATAAGACCCCACTTTGGTGTCATCTAGTGTGGGACCACACTGAATAAGAGACTAATAAGACAATACCTACAATGAAGGATACAAATAGGCTCTCTACGCTTCCCTATAAGCTAGAGCATCAATGTCAATCAAGTCCAGCTTGGAGAGAGTGTACAAATAATCCGTGGAAGAGCCTTAAGGATATCGAGCAGACCAACTGAGAGGCAACATGGACATGGTGAAATCGAACTTCCTGAAGTTTGTCCTTATCCCAAATGAAACATTCAAACTTCAATAAACTTGGTGCGCTCGTAGAAGACGAGATTCTCAACATCGTGAATATTAGCTTTATTGTCACAATAAAGAGATGCTGGAGAAGTGAGGCAAACTCCAACGTCAATATAAGGAATTTAAGTAAGGTGAGATCGAAAACCGCATGAGCTATCGAGTGATACTCAACCTCATTAGAAGAATATACAACTACTATGTGTTTCTTGCTTCTCCGTTTGGCGAGGTTACTGTCAAAGATAGTGCAATAACCACTAGTAGAGGTGATCATCAAGGGACTTGACATACTCAGCAACATAGATAATGAGGACAATCAATAAAGAAGTCCCCGACTTAGAGATTCTTCAAATACAGAAATGCATATGTGCTGTTCATTATGCTGTGATAAAGGAAAGGTCCATATGAACAACAATAAGAGAGATGAGTTTGCCAACGAGAGTAATAGGTGAAGCAGTCAAGGACTCAAAGGGTGAAGAGAAACACTGCTATGCCAGTTGCCTCTAGAGGAGGAAACAACGAGGAACTGTGCCAGGTTAGTACTTGTCAAGAAAAGTTCAATAGTATATGTTTCTATGTCTTATGTTTTTGCTATTTTCTATGTTGAGATCATAGGAGAGGAGAGAAAATAGGGTTGGGACTCTGGAGAAGAACTCAAAGGGCTAGGGGCTAGGGTTTGGGCTTGAGGAGACTTGTTTTTTTGTAATGAATGGTGACAAATTGTTAGCTTATAGGGTTAGTGTTGGTATTAGGATTAGATTTTGGGGTGTCTAGGATTTATGACGACAACTATAGATCAAGAATTAAGGTTTTGGATTAGGGATAGATGTGGCTAGGGTTCGAGGTGACGATTATTCCATCATTGGTCAAGGATTAGGTTTTGGTTTAGGGACAAAGATGGAAGGGTGGTAGTGGCGGCTAGAGGTCATGACTTAGGATTTAGTTTAGGGACATGGATTAGGGCTTGTTTTGGGGTCAAAAATACAAGGGTGACGGTTTAGGTCAGAGATTGGGTTTTGGTTTAGGGACATAGATTGAAGGTTAGTGGTGCTATAGGGTCATGGGATAGGTTTGGTTTTGGGAGAGAAGGAAGGGGTTGGGTTTTTGGTGGTAGAGAGGGCGTAGAGCTCTGCTACCATGTCGAGATTGGGAATAACTCGACTCACTGGATTGATCACTAGGAGTGCGTACATATTTATAGGATGATAAGACCCCACTTTGGTGGCTATCCAATATAGGACTAAACAAGAGACTAATAAGACAGTAAAAATACACAAACTTTTCTACAATAATATTGGAAGTGGCCTCTCCTTTGTAGTTATTGCATATGGAGGTCTATCCTTGAATAACCATCTAAATCTACGAAAATCAACAAAAACTGGCGGATGCACTAATAAAGATGTATGATACGAGTTGAAGTCCCTATAATTTTATCAAATAATGATCTTTATTAGAACTTTCCTGTTGTTCCCTAGTAACATTAAAAGAGGCCTCTCCTTTTTAGTTACAATATATGTAACTTCTGGAGTCTGATTCTTCTCTTCAAGGCAATGCTAGCTAGGAGTTAATTTTGACTCATGAAAACTCATACTTGAAAGTTCGAGTGAGATTAAATGGCCCTACAAGATTTTATTACGAGTTTTGGTGCAGTCCTCAATATGATGTCGAATGTCTATAGTGAATTTATTAGGCCATGATGTTGATTATTGGCATATTCCATTACATAAAAGAAAAATGTCAGTCTCTTGTCGCTGTTTGCTATCTTAGTTAACATAGTTTCATCTTGAGTTTTACACTTTTTCTAATATTGCTCTGATCTGTGTATGCTTGTAGTGGCAAAGTGCAGCTTTCAGCTAAATGCTTTCAGGATCTGATTCTTAAAGATCAAAACCATCCTGCCGCACTGATCAACTATGCAGCTTTTATCCTATGTCAATATGGATCAATCATTCCAGGTATGTCACTTTTTTATTGTTTGAAGTTTGAGATTGGCTTTACTAGTAGTGCTGCTGGTTCCCCTCTTCATTCACTGCCCAACTAAGTGCACGGTTGTGCTTTTGGTTAATGTTGGATGATATTACTATAACCGTAGATGACTATCTTGGTATATCCAATATCAAGGCCTACCTATCCGATCACTTCCATACAGAGGACCTTGGCCCCGCGTTATTTCTTAGGCGTTGAGGTTGCTCGCAAGGATGATTCTCTTATGACTCGACGCAAATATTGTTTGGATCTTTTGAAATATTCTGGGTTCTTGGGGACATAGATCTTCTGATATTCTCATGGAGCTCAATTAGAAGCTCTGTATTCACGTTTCCATATCTAACTCCCTTCTACCTTATCTAGATATGTACCGCCGCCTTGTAGTCAAACTTATCTATTTACTAGTCACTCACCTTGCTGGGTCTATTGATGATCGTTGATCGACTAATGCATACTGTACATTCTTTGGAGGTAGCCTAGTCACCTAGCAGTGTAAGAAGCAGATGGATCTATTGATGATTGTTGATTGACTAATAGATACTGTACATTCTTTGGAGGTAGCCTGGTCCCCTAGCAGAGTAAGAAGCAAACCGTTGTGGCTCGTTCATCGACTAATACCGAGTATTGTTTGATGGGCCATGCAGTTTCCAAGCTTATATGGCTGAAAAACATTCTCCCTGACCTTGATATATCTCTTACTTCTCCGACTTCGCTCTACTGGGACAACAGAGCTGTGATTCATATTGCTGAAAATCAAGTCTTTCATGAATTCATCGGGACAAGGTTAAGCTTCTTTACATCCTAGCTTCTTCTCAGTTGACAGACATCCTCACTAAGACTTTGTATATACCAATCTATCTTCACTTTCTCCCAAGCTGAATGTACTTGACATATACTCTCTAGCTTGCTGAGGAGTGTAAGAGAAAGCTGTCTCATTGTGCCTTTTGTCTTCTCTTTATTAGACCTAGTTTTAGTCCCATTTCGAGAAACTTCAAGAAAGGGAGACATACTCTCCTATGTATTGTACTCTACTTTTTTCTAATGAAGTCCATTATGTTGAGCCAACTCCCCGCACCCCCCACCCCCACCCCTTCTCTCTCTCCATATATATATATATGTATATATATAATTTTGTTGTTTGGAGTCCCTATGCTCGCGTGAATCCCTCGTAAGTCATAACCCTACTAATTATATAGTTAGAGATGTTTACATGAGGATATGTTGTGCCATCTGGATTTAGACACGTAGGTAGAGGAGAAGGGGGTGGGGAGGGGGATCTTAGTCTGAGTTAGTGTATCTGCTTAAGCTGGAATTTGAAATATACTATAAGGCCACCCGGTGTTGTAAAAATCGGGGTAGTCCAGTCGGCTGACGCCGACTCGATTTGGTGTCTGGGCGGCCACGAAATCGGCGGAGCGGCCAGGCGGCCCTAGTCGGCCGACTAATGATGTAAAAAAAAAAAGGAAAAAAAAAGAAGCTCAAAAGAAAAACATATTGACCTCCGTCGACCTCTGGCTCCGCCGCGCCGCCCTGATCCTGCCAACCTCTGGCTCGCCGCGCCGTCCTGACCCCGCCAACCTCCTCCGACCACCGCAGTCGCGCCGACCTGGTCTTGCGGCTCCCGCCGACTTCACAGGTTCGTATATTTTTTTCCATTTTTTTCTTTGTTGATGCTGTTTTGTTTTCTTTTGCTGCTGCTGCTGTTTCGTTTTCTTATTGCTGGCACTGCTGCTGTTTTGTTTTGTGGGCTGCATGCTGCTTTTTTTTTTGCTTTTGCAGCTTTTACTCCTTTTGCTTCATTTTTTGCACTGCTTTTGCTTAATTTTTTGCGGCTCCTGTCGACATCACAGGTGCATACATCAATTGATGTTTATTTCAGTTTGAGTATGCACTACTTTTGCTTTTGCTACTTTTACTGTTTTTGCTTCATTTTTTGCTTTTGCTGCACTGCTTTTTCTTTCTTTTTACTGCTGTTGTATTACTTTTTCTCTTTTTTACTGCTGCTGTACTGCTTTTGCTGCACTATTTTTTGTTTGTTGCACCACTTTTTTATTTGCTGTTGCACTGATTTTGCTGTTTTTCTTTGCATTATTTTTCCCGAGTCTTCCCGAGTCTCTCTGTGGGCTGTACACTGAGTATTCTAATGTCATTATCATATTAATAGCATGCAAATTAAAAAGGGAAAGAAACACAAATTAAATATATATGTTGCACTGCTGCAATTTATATATATATATATATATATATATATATATATATATATATATATATGGGAGCGGATCAAAAGCCCCCCTTAGAAAGCCCCCCAAAAAACCCCCTCACTCTAATTCGTAATATTAATGTTAATATTAATGTTAATGTTAATATTAATGTTAATATTAATGTTAATATTAATGTTAATGTTAATATTAATTTTTTTTATATTAATGTTAATTTTAACGTTAATATTAATGTTAATGTTAATATTAATGTTAATATTAATTTTAATGTTAAGTTTAATGTTAATTTTAGTATTTAATGTTAATATTAACATTAATATTAACATTAACATTAATATTAACCTTAATATTAACATTAAATTACGGATTAGAGTGAGGGAGGTTTTTGGGGGGCTTTCTAAGGGGGGCTTTTGATCCGCTTCCTATATATATATATATATATATATATATATATATATATATATATATATATATATATATATATATCAACTGAACTGAGAGAAGAGTCGTGTCTACTTCAGCTCCTTATGCTCTATGAAGGAGGAACGAGCGGAAGCTTTGGGAGTTGATAGAAGCAATCGCCCGGTGAAATATCTAGGAGTGCCTCTGACAGTCAATTATGCTCGGAATCTGGATTGTCACAGTCTGGTGGAGTATGCTCAGAGGAGAGTTGAAGGATGGCAGGCTGCCGGCCTGTCGTTTGGTGGACGCATTGAGCTAGTTAGATCGGTTATCTCGGCACTGTCACTTTTCTGGCTCCAGTCTATTCTGGTTCCTGTCACCACCATTAGGAAGGTGGAGAGTATCTGTGCCAACTTCATTTGGAGGGAGGGCATGCATGCGATCTCTTGGGAACAGCTCTGCCGCCCTCGGGAGGAGGGTGGAGTGGGGCTTAGACCCATGCTGACCGTTAGGGAGGCCTCTGCCGTGAAGCTGGCTTGGAGGTTCATCAAACGTGGATCATTATGGGCTGATTGGATGTACAGTCGGTATGTGAAGCAGGGCAACTTCTGGACCTGCTCTCTCAACAACAACCACTCTGTCACTTTCAAACATATTCTGTGCCACATTTGTACTCAAATCATCCATCCGGAGGACTATGAGAGATGGAGCTGTGACTGACCTCTGGCGGGATCCATGGTTAGAGCGTCAATCTCTGATTGAGATACTGGACGACCGGACCCACAGGGAGGCTGGTAGGGGGGTGACCTGCCAGCATATTATCAGAAATGGTGAGTGGAGACCGGAGGTTTACCGTCATACAGTGGAGCTTGGAGAGGCCATTCGCGCGGTTGGTTAGATCCGACTCAGCCAGCAGATTGTTGGACCTGGGATCCGTCGGGGGTTACTGGGGGCACTGGGGAGTTTCAGTTCCATAGCTGCTACAACCTTGTGCGTCGTATTTTTCCATCTTGCGCAGACTATGAATTCATCTGGTGCAAAGGTCTGGCTCGTAAGATGCAGCTGTGTCTACCGGTTACTTCTTGGTCGGCTGCTGACGAGGGACAGACTCATCTCCTTTGGGATCCAAGTGTCCAACCCGAAGTGTGTGCTTTGTGAATTAGACAATGAGTCTATGTGACACTTGTTCTTTGAGTGTGAGGTGTCCTGATTTATCTGGACTGAGCAATGCCGCAGAGCGCTGGGAGGATGTGACACAGGCAGGGAGATTGGAGATATCATTACTGGGATCCGAGAACGCAGAAGGAGAGGGCATGTTTGGTACAAGACCGTCAGAGTACGGCTTGCAGCTTCTGTCTGACATGTCTGGAGAGAACGGAATCGGTACATTTTCGAGGGACTATCCACCCCTCCTATAGGAATTCTACATAATATAGAATTCGATATAACTGCTATAGCAACCTAAAGGGTGGGCGACCATCCCTGATTGTATGATTTTTTGAGCTGATTTTGGAATAAAATTTACCCTTTTTCCAAAAATTAATTATATATATATATATATATATATATATATATATATATATATATATATATATATAACCGACTAATCCGACTAGTCCCCTACTAGTCCCCAATTAATCCGATTAATCCCTAGTCCCCGCGAACCGACTAGCGATTTTTACAACCTTGAGGCCAGCAAAATATTTGAACTCTCTGCCTTAAAATTGGCCCAATCCCAGTTTTCGCTCCCTTTCCCAAGTAACAAACGAAACCTTACTCATAATAAAACTAAATTACTTTCCGTGCCCGTCTTTTTTTTTTTCCTTTCCTTTCTTTGTTATTCACATGTTACGGAGAGTATTTTTTTACTATGTCAATCCTTGCTTCTTTTCCCTTTTATAATTTTGAACCCTTCCCAACTTTCCAACCCCCAAACATTTGGCCCTCTACGGCTCCACCACTCCTATTACTTGTGCGGATGTGCGTTCTCTCTCTCTCTCTCTCTGCCCCATGCAGCACACAATTGTGGCAATTATATCTGATTCAAGTCCCTTTACCCCGTCCCCGGTGTCTTGAACGCCTGTGTCTCGTCCACCCAAGTCATGCTCTTAATTCCATTTCTTTAAAAAGACTATAATCATTTCCAACGCTGTACACCTCCTTGACTTTGCCTTCGCATCGACGTATCATTCCTTTTGTTAGCACATAGGTGGGCACCGGTGCAGACATGAGGACTTCTCTGACCATCAATGACAAACAATGTGATGCAAATTGAAGTAGACTCTTCTATGCTGTAAGAAGAAGTAGCAGCAGTACTGGCATCCATCAACAAAAATCCTAGAGAAACGAAATCACTTTGTTGCACGGATATATCCGACCGCCATTGCTTACTCATAGAGTCGGTCTCGAATTACTAGTGTCCGGTCTGCCCTCTTGCCTTTTATTTAAACACGTGCTTTCTTGCTTAGTTTTTTATGCACAGTAAATATTTTAATTATGTATACACTATTCTCAAATTGCTAGTGCCTGGTCTGCTCTCTTGCATTTATTTAAACATATGTGCTTTCTTGCTTAGTTTGTTATTTACAGTAAATAGTTAATTATGTATACAGTATTCTAATCAAATTGAGTCGTAGATATAATTGGTAGTCGATATAATTCGTAGTCTATGACATGTGCTTTTGTTTATTAACAATTCGTTAGATTCATGTGCTTTATTATTGAGAATTTGTTAACATAATTTCTTTGCTATTGATTAAAGTGTACTATCATCAGATGTTAATTGAATTTTTATAGTAGTAATAAAGTAGAAATTAAAGTTGGAGAAACATTTTTTTAAGTATCAATAAAGTGTTCAAATGAGAAAAAGACATCATTTCAAGGATGATGGTGATAATAGATTTAAAGAGAACATATGGTTTAATTAAAGTTGACTTAGGAATTGTAAATGAGGAAAAGACATCATTTCGGTTACACTAACTTTTCGGACATGTTTCTTAATTGTCCAACACTATGATCCATAAATCATGACTGATTGTCTTGTAGAATTATCCTTGTAACTTCAGGGGTGTCTTGCGATTACATAGTACTCCTAAAGCACTCCATTTAATCTTATTTTAATTCTATGCATGATATCGTTCGCAATCTCTCCATCATTATGAATGATTTATCCAGGCGATGGGGGGGGGGGGGGGAACGAAGGTAGGGGGGTCGGGCGGCCTCCCTAAGGTGGCGAAGGGGTCGGTTCCGTTGATGGAAGGGGATCGGATCTTGCGGGGTGGCACCGTCGCTCCTAATTTCGAATTCGGAGCAGGTTCTGGATCCCAGGGGAGCCAGACGGAGGGAGGAGAATGGATGACGGTTATGCGCCGTCGTGTGGCGAAGAACGGGAGAAAGACAGGAGGTGGACAGGGTCATGTTAGGGATCGACGTCCTACGGACAGTCGACAGAGCTGGTCAGGGGTGCGGCCAACGGCCCGTGGTCAAGTGTTGTCTGCTGGGAGATCGGTGGGTTGGCGGCCAAAGGCGACCGCGGCGGACAAGGGGAAGAGTAAGGTGGTGGATCTTGGTGTTCAGGGATCTGGGTCCCTCCGCCCAACAGTTGCCCCCAGGCCACAGGGGGTGACTACTCGACCTGCTGGACGGTCCTGGGCAGAGATCTGCAAGCCTGTGGGGACGAAAAGTCCCACATCGATGGAGTACGTGCCGCCGATCAAGGCAGGGAGGGGTTTTCGGGCCTCGTTCCCTGCGGAGGAGATAGAGAAGGTGACAGTATACTGGAGGAACACCCTCGTTCTGTATGTCCTAGGCAACAAGCCTTTCTACGGACAGATCCGGGGTTATGCAGTGCGGGTCTGGCAGCCTAAGGGGAGTATGGAGTTCTTTGCCCGCGAGAACGGCTTCTATTATGTGAAGTTCGGATTTGCGGAGGATGTCGCTAGGATCCTCCAAGGCGGCCCCTGGACGTTCGACGGCAGGCTTATCATCCTAAAGGAGTGGACCCCGGAGCTTCGATGTGAGCGGGAAGTTCTGAATGCCATCCCTGTATGGATTCGCTTTCCTAAGTTCCCTGTCCGGTTTGGAGTATTCCTTTGCTGATGCTGCTGGCGAGCTTGGTGGGCACCCCGATCAAGGCGGACGAAGCTACTGCCTTTCGGTCGAGGTTGATGTACGCCAGGATTTTTGTGGAGATCCGAGCTGGGGGGGAGCTACCGGAGTTTGTGGAGTATGCGATCCCTTCTGGAGAGGTGCTTACCCAGAAGGTGGGATACGAATGGGTTCCACCTACCTGTTCACGCTGTTTTTGTTTCGGGCATCTGGCCAGTGCTTGTTCGGCGGTCGGTCCTCAGGTGGAACCTACTAATCCCCTGAGTGAGGCCCCAGACTCTCCATGCGACATGGATTTCAGAGATGACAGTGGACAGGTCTTGGTGGGGGAGGTTACTCATCCAGTGAGTGATGGTGGAATGAGCCTCATTGTCTCCACGCAGCTTGCGCCCACGTGTGGGACGATGACCACCTGCCCGGGGCAGAGTAGTATAGTTACTAGAGGCATGGTGGCGTCGGGGATTGAGGCGCGATGCGGTGGCGGCTCGGTTGAGGGGAAGGTTTATTGTAGGAAGAGACGTGCTGTCGGTCCGCTGAGGGACGGATCCCCCAGGGAGGAGGGGCATCCTACTGACAGCGAGGAGGCGGTGTGTGTTGATAACCCTGCCTGGACGTTGGTGCTTTCTCAGGTCGTTAACCAGCAGGCAATTCCGACTGGGATGGAGGAGGATATGTTAGCGTCGGATGTGGCACATTCCCCAGGTGCCGATCCGGGTGTTTCTCCGGAGGACCCATCCTCTCATTAATTAATGGCTATTATTACCTGGAATGTGAGGGGGACGTGTTCGCTAGGGAGGTGGAGAGAGATTTGTGGGGTGCTTCACAGAGATAAATGCGACATTTCTGTTCTATTAGAATCTAAGATCAAAGGCGAAAAGACTCTTTCTCGGCGGAACCCATCTCATTGGGCCCAACTGTACAACCTGGCTCTTTGTGATATGGCCAGGATTTGGGTGCGTTGGAACTCGAAGAGCTGGGATGGTGACCTGATCTTGATGACGGAGCAGTTGATTGCCATTTTCTTCTTCAACAAGGGTGGCTTTCGGTTCTTGCTGGGGGCGATTTACGGCCACAATGGCAGAAGGAGACGGGAGACCCTGTGGAGCGACATCGGCCGTGTTGCCGCTGCTGCGGATTCGTCGTGCCTTCCACTTCTTCTGATGGGGGACTTCAATACCCTTCTGCATCGAGGGGAGAAGGTGGGTGGACGTCCAGTTCCAGAAGACTATCCTGTATGATTTCCAGAGATGCCTCATTCATACGGGGCTCCAGGGTTTGTCTCGCTCAGGCTTCCGCTGGACTTGGCACAACAAAGCTACCCGCAACAGGGTTGCTTGCCAGCTGGATCGAGCTCTGGGCAATGGAGAATGGTTCCGGCACTTCCCAAACTCTTCGATGGCGGGTCTGGCTGCTGGGACGAGCGATCATTCCCCCATCAGGGTTGGCTTCACTTCTCGGTCTCCTGGGAAGTTCCGTCCTTTCAGGTACAACAACAGTTGGTATCTTTCGGAGGGCTACCTAGAGGCTGTCTCGGAGGGGCTTACTAGCTGTCAGGAGGGGACGGTCCAGTTCCGCTTGGTTCGTCGTCTCAAAGCCACGAAGAAGGCTCTTCGGAGTTGGGTGAAGGAGTTGCCCAAGTCTACCTTAGAAGATAAGGAGGTGGAGTTGCGGGCCATCCAGCAGGACATGCAAGCTGACATGCTTAATGGGGACCTGGCGGCTAGAGAGAAGGAGCTGATCGAAGAAGTCAATATCCTGAGGCTACAGAAGGAGATTAGCACGGCTCAGCGTGCCAAATATTCCTGGCTCAAGGATGGCGACCGTTGTTCTAAGTTCTTTTATGATGTTATTCGTACAAGACAGCATATGAAGCACATCTCCCAGCTTCTTGATGCGGATGGCATTCTGGTGGGGACGTCGGCTGAGATCCAGGACGAGGCTGTCAGGTACTATTCTGAGTTATATTTTCAGACTGATTACCTGTCTGTGTTTCCAGAGGTTGTTACGAAGAGATTGGTGACTCCATATGGGAATAGCATTCTTCTTGCTCCCGTTACTCTGGAGGAGGTGGAATCTATTGTCAAGATGGCGGATCCCAATAAGGCCCCTGGACCGGACGGTTTTAGCAGTTGATTCTTCAAACGTCACTAGGACTTTCTGAAGCATCAGGTCTTGGAGGTGGTGCAGGAATTCTTCATCAAAGGGAAGCTTCTGAAAGAGCTTAATCACACTTTCCTGACCTTGGTGCCAAAGAAGGAGGGAGCGACAGCACTGGCGGACTTCAGACCGATTGTGTGTTGTAATTATCTATATAAGATAATTACGCACCTTATGTGCCGGCGGATGGAGGGATCATGCAGGTCGATCGCTGAGCACTGCCTCCTGGCTCATGAGATGGTGAGGGGATTTAACAAACCCGGAGGGGAGAAGGCATATGTGAAACTGGACCTGAGGAAGGCGTACGATATGGTTAATCGAGACTTCCTCTGTCACCTGATGACCGCCATGGGATTCGCGGACCACTGGGTTGCTTTGATCCGGGAGTGCAGCACGTCTTCCACTTTCTCTGTCCTCATCCAGGACGTTCCTTATGGGTATTTCTAGAGCAATCGTGGGCTTAGGCAAGGTAACCCCTTGTTCCCTTACCTGTTCACGCTTGTTATGGAATACTTCACATGCCTGATGGACCTTGCAGTGCACCGTGGGAGGCTGGTCCCTTTGTTTCGGAGGGTGGACCCCCCAGTTACCCACATTATATGTGCAGATGATCTCTTGGTGTTCGTCCAGCCATCGACGGAGGGTTTGCAGACACTTGCGGCGATTATGGAAGAATTGAACTCTCTCGGGCCTCCAGATGAACAGGGATAAGAGTCGGGTTTACTTCAGCTCCTTATGTCCCCAGAAGGTAGAGCGGGCCGCTGTGCTGGGTATCGCGAGGAGTGATCTTCCGGTGCGATATTTAGGAGTGCCTCTCACAGTCAACTACGCGCGGGATCAGGACTGCTATAGTCTGGTGGAGTATGTCCAGAGGAGAGTGGAAGGTTGGCAAGTCGCTGGTTTGTCATTTGGCGGTCGCATCGAGCTGGTCAGATCGGTGATTTCGGTTGTGGCCCATTTCTGGCTACAGTCCATCCTCCTCCCTGTTGCCACTATTCGGAAAGTGGAGCAGCTATGTGCATATTTCATCTGGAGGGGGGGTATGCATGCGATCTCCTGGGAGCAGCTTTGTAGACCCAGGAAGGAGGGAGGAGTGGGGCTCAGGCCGTTGCTGGAGATTAGGGAGGCCTCCGCGCTTAAGCTGGCTTGGAGTTTCATCAATAGGGGGTCTCTCTGGGCGGACTGGATGCATAGCATATACGTGAAGCAGGGTAACTTTTGGACGTGTGCTTCTGACAACAATTACTCAGTCACGTTCAAGACTGTCCTGCGACACAGGGGGGTGCTCAAATCTGCAATCCGGAAGGTCATGAAGGATGGGTCTGGAACTGACCTTTGGCAGGATCCTTGGGTAGATCGGCGTTCACTTTTGGACATCAGGGGAGTCCCGACTCATCAGGAGGATAGGCGTGGTCTGATGTGTAATCGCATCATTCGCGATAGGGAGTGGAGGTCGGAGTCGTATAATTTTACTGAGGAACTGGGTGGGATCATTAGTACTATTACCATTGATCCAGCTTTGCCTACTGATCGGTGGATTTGGGAGCCGCCAGGAGCTACTCCGGGAACTGGGGAGTTCCAATTCCGGAGCTGCTACAACCTCATTCGACGCACCTTTCCTTAGAGTCCTGATTATGAGTTTGTTTGGTGCAAGGGTCTGGTCAGGAAGATGCAGCTCTGTGTCTACAAGCTTCTACTGGGCTGCCTTTTGACTAGGGATCGCCTGAGTTCGTTTGGAGTGCCGATTCCGGATCCCAAGTGTGTGCTATGCTGTATGGAGCAGGGGTCTATTGAGCATATTTTCTTTGAGTGCGCACTGGCATGGCAGATCTGGTCGGAGCAGAGTAGAGTGTTGGGAGTGTGCGTCTCCGGGAGAGGAATTGGGGACATCATTACGGTGCTCCGGGATAGCAGGGGTCGAGGGCAGGACTAGTTCCGGACTGCCGGAGTCCGTCTGGCTGCTTCAGTCTGGCATGTATGGCGGGAACGAAACTGTCGGATTTTTGAGGGGCTGGTCACCTCTCCGGTAGGCATTCTCCATAACATCGATTTTGATGTAAATGCTATGGGAAATTGATGAGTGGAAGTCCCACTTGGATTGTATGTTGTAAGATTATTGCTTTACTTTTGGAATAAAATTTACCCTTTATATATATATATATATATATATATATATATATATATATATATATATATATATGTATGCTCAAAAACTAGCCGGGTGGTTTCATATTATAGAATCAACTTATGTTAGAACCGTTGGATTTGGATTGGAGTGGTTTCATATTATAGAACCAACCTATGTTAGAACCGTTGGATTTGGATTGGAAGAATGAGATTAGACCTGTATCTTTTAAGTAGGTACTCTTACATTTTATTCTCAGCCTTGCAATCTAAATCTAACGGTTGTAACATAAGTTGGTTCCTTAATATGAAACCACCCGACTGATTTTAGAACATTTCTCTCTCTCACTCTCTTTCTCTCTATTTCTCTCTCTCTCTCTCTCTCTCTCTCTCTATACCGGTTACGATTCGACCGAGTTGTTCGGTTTACCGCTAGAAAAGACTCAAATTAATTTAAAAAGCGTTGTGAGCATGGAGAATCAAACCAAGATGTCAACTATCCAAACCAAAGGTCCCAACAATTAGGCTAAACTAACTTTGGTGTTGAGTGTCTCTCTATGTATATTGATACCGGTATGAAAATATGTATATTAACAATTTCTTTGGTTACAATTGAATATACTAAGGAATTTAATAGTTTCTCTACTTGCCTACTTTTTGGTACACGAAATAAGTAGTCAACACAGTTTCGGGTTGTGATCTCACAACTCACCGCAATGAATTGAGATACTTTTAACTTATATCCGAGCGGAGAGTTCAATAACCACTAAAAGTAAATATAGCATCAAAATATATTGTTTAATACTTGCTCCTAATTAAATAAATTTTTATTTATTACTATTTTTTTTAATAATTAGTAAATTAACTAACATTATGTTATATAATATGTCAAATTGTATTAAAAGCGTTGCAAAATAAATTCTACTATTTGCTATAGGTAGCAGTTGGACTCTTAAAGGAAAAGTTGGTGGCGGAAGAAGGAAGTCCATGGTAATTAAGGCAGAAAGAATTTCCTATAAATGTCAACATAAGTACGGTGATGATAAAATTATGGGAGATACAAACTAGAAAAGAAGGAAAAATAACAAAGCAATTAAGGAACTAAATATAAGACCAATGATTATTTGTATATGAGATTTTTTGCTAATAGGGAAAAGAGTATGAACATAGGTAATATTAAATGTGGTAGAAGTGAAGACAGAAAAATATTAGTAAGAAAAACAATATTATGGAGTGGTGGAGTTATTTTTACAAGTTCTTTATCTGGAGCAACCTATATTCTTACCTTGTCCCTATAATTTCAGATGGGTTATATAGCTATTGTTGTAAAATTAGGATTCTGAGATTAAGAATACTCTTAAGAAAAAAAAGAGAGGAAAAGTAGCATGACTTGATGATATTTCTATTAAGATTTGAAATTATTTAGGTTAGAAAGGATTAGTATGGCTTACCAATTTATTCAATCAAATCATGAGTAGAAAAATGCACGATAAGTGGAACCAAGTGTTAGGCAATTAAGAAAGATGCCTAAATTTTGTGTGTAGTTGAAATGAAAATTCTAAGATAAATGAGGCCAAACATTAAAAGATATAATAAAAATGAGTGTTCGTAGGAAATTGAGGTGACTCCTATTGAGAGAAAATCATCTTAGGTGGTATCGACGTGTAACGTAGGTCAATAGATGCACCAGTAAGGAGTGATCATACATCACTTAATAGGAGTTGTTGGAACTAAGGTAGGCCTAAACGAACATAAACATAAATTGAAGTTGTAAATAGGGAGATGGTTTTTTTAGTGTTACAAAGGAGCTGAACGGAATGAAATGATTCAAGCAGTCGTCCCCAAAACTTGGGATAAGGCTTGTTCTTGTAGTAAAGTAACTACAATAAGTCCAGTGACTGTTAGAACCCAATCTCCTTGAAAATATCTTGTTTTGTCCATCTCACCTAATTTCTGCCGAATGAAGTACTATGGTTGGTTGTAAATTTAAAACAGTAACAGATAAATACTGAATACAATTTTGATAATTTTAAAGGTAATTAAAGGTCCAACTTGTCCTACGTGTAAGGTTTGAGTTCACCGATTCAATGGTTGAGCCAGTTTTTCAAACTTTGGTTCTAAGTAAAATATTATAGGTAGAGGAGCATTTCTTTAAATGTTTTGGACATAAATATATACTGACCTGATCAAGGAGGACAAAATCACCATATGTGCATGATTTGAGAGTTCGGACCAGTTTAGGCAACCAAATCACACAAATAAATTAACTTTAATAGCCGTTCTTCATGACCAAATCATCACATTTATTTGGCTGCACTTGAGTGGCACATGGTTAGGATTGGTTTGGTAAGTTTGGCTAGGACCGATTTCTTGATGGCTAAATTTTTAAGCTATATCAAGAGGTACAAAACCTTTATTTATAGTTTCTGGAATGATTCCAATTTGTAGATAAAGTTTATCTTCATCTATGTTTCATCTATTTGACAATCGTATTTCGCTTTTTCCTGTTTTCGGCAATAAAATACACCCTTAAAACCCTTCAAAACACCATAAAAAATACGTCCAAAACAATTATAGACCGTGCGTACCCTTTACAACCCTAAATCCTTTATCCCAATTTTTGCTTCTTTTTTATAACCGAACAACCCAAAACATAAGTTGGGATCTGCAGATTTTGTACTGCACAGCTGTAGGAATACGATCGTATCTGCTACTACAGAGGTCTGTAGAGTTTGCAACCCCAATTTGGAAAGCTGTCTTCAAGTACTACAACTTCATGTTTAAAGGATTTTCAGATTTGGTTGGTAAGGTCTTTAAATTTGTTGTTGAAGTGTGTTACAGATTTTGGACAAATTTAGGATCGTGACTTTTGGTAAACTCGAAGCATACTTTGATTTCAATTATGAATTGTGAATATCTGTTAGGTTTATTTGTTAGAAGATCGATAAAAATTGTCATTACAATTAAGCTTCTGCAAAATCTCAGACTATTATGTTGTAATTCTGCCCATTAGTTTGTAGGTCTTGTCTAGTGTAACCTATGCTCCTGAACACAACATGCCCTCCTAGTGGAATTACCTAGTCTCCTTTATGTCAGCCATTAAATTAGCATTTAGCACAATTGCAGGAAGGCCAATAAATCTGTACTGGTATTTTCCATTTACTTCGTTTATGTACACTCAATTACTATAAGAGGTTAAACAATATTTTATGTTAGGTATGGATGTGAATGCTCTTAGGAGAGCAACTAACCATTCTGATGTTCTGTTGAACTTCTAGGTCCAGGGGCTAATGCAGGAGAAGGGGCATATACTCATCAAGTTGAAGCAGTAATAGTTGCCAAAGAGTGTTTACTAGCGGCAATAAAAGCTGACCCCGAAGCTGTGCCGTTATGGATGAATCTTGCTAATGTATATCATGTCGCTAGTGATCATAGGAATGCCAAGAAGTGCTTGGAGCAGGTAGTAACTTTTCCTTTTGTGTATTCCTTTAGTTCATCTCGCCATTATTGGTTCTTATAGATATTGTATTCCATCATATTGTTTTATTTTAAGCAGTTTGGATAGTCAAAGTCTCTATTGTAGAACTAATAACTTTGTTTTAAGGATTATTTTTTTGTTCAACCTGCCTCACCTGCGATATATTCTGCCTGGTGAAACTGGAACAGTTTAAATATCAAGTTATAAAAATGTTTTCTATTGAGATTTTAGGTGTCTCATTAGCTAATCATGTGACGAAGGCATCTGGAGGTGTTTTATTAATGTAATTTTGAATACGAGTAATTTTCTGACTTGGAAGTTTCTGGTTACTTGTCCATGTTTTTGCAGGCAGCAAAATTGGATCCCAACCAGATGTCCACTCGGTATGCTATTGCTGTTCATCGAATCAAAGATGCTGAAAGGTCTCAAGATTATACACAACAACTTCCGTTGGCTGCCAATGAGATGGCATCAATTCTAAAAGAGGGTGACCCTTCGAGAGTCGATCTTCAAATCGCATGGGCAGGATTAGCAATGGCTCAAAGAGCTCAACATGAAATTGCTGCTGCTTTTGAAACTGAAAAAAGTTGTTTGGCAGTTGCCGAAGACCAAGCTCTCTATACACTGAAGCAGGTGATTGTTTTGTTCAGTAACTAATACTCTAATTTGTAAAAGCCATAACTTTCTCATGCATCCTACATTGTCTTTTAGTTTACTTGCTCATATTTATATTATAGTAAATGACCAAATCCCATACCTTCTCATGATTTTGTAACCGGAAGGTACACATGCACAAGTGTTTTAGTGTGTCACCCCCGATAAATTTTGTAGAGATATTTGACACGAACCTGGTTTCCTTTCTTTCTTTGTACATGATCCAGTGCCAGCTTCTGCGGATCTTTCTCCAAGAATACATCAGCCATAACTTCTCCAATTGGTTACATATCTGTTTGAATATTGTTATAGTTAAAATGACATCCTCGACCATGTCTTCACAAACAAGGATAACGTAAACCATATCATTGTACATATTTGTTTATTTATCGTAAACTTAAAATCATATGTAAGTTTGTGTAAGAAGGAATAGTTATCCATGCATGAAAACATAGCGGGTAGGTGAATCTTGTTTTACAAGTAAAATACATGAATCTTTGTTATTGGGTCTTTTTGCAAGATTATCCTTAACAAACCAGTCCTCATTGATTGTATGGGAATTGGTTGGAGATAGTTCATGTAGATGTCTCAGTAGAAATAGTATGCAATGGATTCACCAGGGCCCTTATCCCATATATTTATGAGAGACTCAATTCCTATTGGCGCAATATGATGTCTTCTGTAAAAAAATTAAAGAGTAATTATCTTACACCGCCCTTGTAGTTTGTCGTTATTACCACTTGACCCCTCCGTATTGAAATATTACAAACCCCTCCATGTTGAAATATTACAACCCCCCTCATATTTTGTATATATGCTTACAAATACCCCCTTAATGTTAACTTGCCATTAGTTTTAGTGTTTGTTGTTAGTTAATTGTTGTTTTCAACCAAAAAATGGCATTATGTCCCCCCTTAGTAATTATGCATTCTTCACTCGGTGCAATCCATAAAAGAAAAAAAAAGAAGAAGCATGCATCGTGGTGTTCTAAATTTCGGCCTAGGCGGCCGTCGGCCGCACCGAGAACCCCCAAGGCGGTGGTCCTAGGCGCATGTTCGACGCCTAGGCGGGCCTGTTCGATGCCTAGACAGACATGTTAGACGCCTAGGCGGGCTTGTTCAGCCCTAGGCAGCCATATTCGGCCCTAGGCGGTCCTGTTCGGTTGTGAGGTTTTTGAATTTTTTTTTGTTCTTTTAATTTTTTTATGCTTAGTTGTATTGTGGATATGTTATTTGGGTTTTAAGATTGGATTTGGATTTTAGAACATTTAAATTTCAAATTTCAAAAATATTTATGAATTGTTTTGGATTTAGAAGTTGGAACATGTTTGGATTTCATATTTGTATTATAGATTTCAAATTTCAAATTAAAAAAAAACTAAGCGGCCTAGGTGCTAGGTGGCCCTCCACCACACTGATTTCGCCTAGCAAAATTTACAACACCGATGCTTTGTAAATTCGTACTAACATAATCCTATCATCTCTTGGTCCATTTAAGTTTTCAGACTCAATTGTAGAAAAAAAATTCGACTTATTTTGATTAGTGCAAGTTGTTGAAACGGTTGAATAAAGAAAATTAATTCAAAACTAAGAAAACAAAACCTAGGCAACCCGAGAGGCGGAGATACAAAATACCTTATTTTCAGGAAGTCTCTTATACCCTAATTTGGGCATTACGCAATAACAAAAGTACCCGAACAATAAAAGAACCAAATACAATGAACATACCAGCAAAAAATTATTCATTATTCAAACTCCAATCATAAACCTTCTTCAAGAAAAGTCATGTCTTGCACTACAAGAGATATGGAACAACATAAACCCAAACCACTTTCTATGCACTTGAAAAGAAAGAAAAGAACCAATAAAATCCTATATTAGTTAAACCGTATAATCAAGGACAAACATGCAACTTTACAATTACCTTTTCTTTCCTAGATGGAATGTTTTCTTAGGGGAGTGAGTTCTAATATAATATGTTGTTAGAGGCAATGCCTAGGCGAATTAGGAGTACATGTAAAAAATTTTTTGACTCGCCTTGGGTTAATTTCCCTTGGTTTCGCCTAGGGTCGCTTAGAACTTTGCAATTAGAGAACTTTACAGCAGTAGCAGGAAAGTATCCAATGTTATTCCCGAAACAGATCTAGATAGAAGAAAGATCAGAAAACAGAGACCTCCTGCAAATAAGTTTGCTCTTTGTTATGAGTAGAACGATCAGAAACAGAGACTTCACGTAAAACAAGTTTGTTCTCTGTTCTGAGCAACGATAAGAAACATAGACTTCATGCAAACAAGTTTGTTCTATGTTCTGAGTTTTAGGATTTCGGAGAATCCGACAAACAAATTTGCTCTCCAGAAGATCCTGAAGCCACTGAATACTAGTATCCTTTCATATTACAACTTTCTCTCAAATACAAACTGATAGAACGAGAACGTTCTTCCTTGCAAATGTGTTGCAATTGGGATAGAACGTATTACAAAATAGAAGAAGAAAAGAGAAGAAGATATAATGATAAATTATTATTCTTGCTGGGTTGGTAAAGATTACCGTTGGTCAAAGCAAGATTCGTCCGTCGCGATCTGCTCTTAGGAACCAGCAAGTTCACAAAGAACTTCTGGAAAGATTGTAGTCAACTCTTTTGTGACTCGAACGGACTTCCTGGACTCAACGGGCTTCCTTTTTCTTTTAATTTTTGTCTTTCTAAAAGAAGGCCGGGGGCTCTATTTATAGAGAGGAATAGAAACTCAACATCTTCTATCCGATGTGGGACTAAAATACCAATACTCAAAAAATGAGTTTGATATTTTAGACCATCCTTCAATCAGCGGTGTCGTGCGCCTACACCCGTGCATGCGTATGTGCATGTGCGACGTGCAATATTGCGCCCTTGAGCCCGTGTCCGAGTCCGAGCGACAAAAAGCATACATGCTTTCTATGAGGAGTTAACCCTTTTTCCTCCTAGGAAAATACTCCACATGGCACCCACATGTGCCCTATCACACCCTATGTGCATACCTCAATACATGCAAAGCATTATATTGAGATACCCACTTGGTGGTGTAGCTGATGTGAGACTATTTTACACTAGTCCAACGACAAAAATACCAACAATCTCCTACATATCTCAATATATGGGTTGAGTGTTCCCTACAGTGATTGTCCATCATGCATTAGGATAGATGTCGCTTCGACTTGAATCTTCCCGTATGGGTTAAATAACAATATGATATAAGAATAGACGAGCTTTGAATTCTGCATCATAGCTGCAATTCTTTTCACTCACACAATGACATTATTTGTGCTTTCGGTTGCACATTAAAGGTCTTGTGCCCGCCTGGTTTCAGTGTATGTATATTGGGTGTCTACAAGCTTACCCTCAAGAGTGCATGTATCTTCTTCCATACACTCTAGACGAGTTATTTTAAAGAGTCATGGCATGAAGTCTTTCGCTTCCTTGCGGTGCTACGCCGCTAAAGCCAAGGCTACATCTCATCGTGGTGTCATTCCACTGTAGCATGATGTCCCAGCCTCTTTGTAGTGTCATACTGTCTAGTATGAAGCCTTGCGCTTCCTTGTGGTGTTACGCTGCTGTGACGTGGCTCGCGTAGTCGAGGCTTGACCCTCTCTAGGTACCTTTTGGTGGTGTCACACTACTGTAACATGAGGTCACCGACCCCTTTGTAGTGTTGTCTACCACTCTTCATTTTACAGCATTAGGCTACCTGTCTATGAGCGGTACTTTGCCTCTGTGACATAGTCCAAAGTCGAGGCTTTACCCTCTTGAGGTACCTCTTCGTGGTGTCACCCCACTGTAGCATGGAGTACTTTGCTCCTTTGTAGTGCTGCGCTACCCGTGTTTCCTGTAAAGTACGTCGGACATTCAAAATGTCTGAGAACTCATTAAGACGCCTAAGCCATCCTCCCACAGGACTTACTCTACACAAAGAGCAAATAGTAGACAACAGTGGTTCTGGGTCTATAGCCCCTCAATGTCTCAAAGGACTACCCACTATTCATGATATTCTCCTAGTCAATGGTCCTCCCTTGAACCAAAAGCTAGATGCTTGATAGATTTCTTTTTGAACCAATATCATAAAATTTTATGGTAGGATTGTAGAGACACAATATCAGAGGTCCGTCATGCCCATTTTCTTGTTGAGTTCTTGATTAGATGGCGCTTGAAGCCTTGATGAACGGATCCGTCAGATTCTTCTGACTCCGAATATCACCTACTGTAATGATCCACGCTTGATGAGCTTATTCAGGGCCTTGTGTCCTAGACGCAAAATTCTCTTCTTATCATTAAAAAGATCATCCGATACCATTGCTGCAGCCATCTAGTTATCACAATACATCGACATCACCAGGATTTGCATACTAATCATAGGAAGATTATGCCCTATTGTCGCAATACATCGACATCACCCGGATTTGCGCACTAACCACGGAAAGATCATGCATGGTCATCTGCTTCATTCTCGAAGCTATTCCGCTTCATCTGCTGCAGCTTGATAGTGCATAGAACTTAGATTTCTTAATGAGAGAAAGGTCTACTTCTTCGACTTTCTCGATATAGCAGCACCACCCATGGATCTACTTCTTCGACTTCCTCGATATAATAAAACCACTCGTGTAGAAAATGTAACATCTTCTTTCTCTCATTATGAGCACCAACTGGCATCAGTGAAGCCGTCAACCCCTGCAGGATAACCGTTGTAGTGCATCCTTCTGAGTCCCTGAGAGAGATTCCATCACTCACTTTACAGCTTTCCAATGATCAACACTTGGATTGTTCGTGAACTGACTCGGCATGTCTATATCAAAAGCTATGTCAGGCCTGGTGGTACTTGTAGCCTACATCAAACTAATGGTGATACTCGAGTACACCAACTCTCTGACGCTTCTCCAGAATCTGGCTTCAGTTTTTGATCAAACCTGTAAGGAGTATCAATCCCTGGAAGATCCTGATATCCATAGCGTGCGAGCAACTTTTCACGTAGTGAGCGTGTGACAGAGCAAGCTCAACTTCTGTCAGGATTATCTAAATTCTCAGAATGACATCCGCATCTCCCATGTCCTTCATACAGAATATGGACGTGAGGAACATCTTTGTTCTAGTGACACATTAGTATGTTGTCCACATAGACACAAACGATTACTCCTCTATCATCAGCGAACTTCGTGTGATCACACTTACCAGTCTCGCTGAACCTGTAGCTATTTGACCCAATAACCAGGTCAAACTTCTCATGCCACATCTAGGGAGCTTGCTTCATGTCGTACATAGATTTCACCAACCTGCAGACTTTGTCTTCAAGAACCTGAACGGCAAATCCATCTGGCTGTTGTATGTGAATCTCTTCTGTCATTTCTTTATCCATAAATATTATCTAGATATCCATCTGATGACAGAACACTTATGAACAACAACCACGGCAATCGTCATCCTGATAGTTGACATCTTAGCCACTAGAGCATATGTATCAACCTCACCAATCTCCTGTTCTTGAGCAAACCCTCATGACAACCAGCCTAGCCTCGAACTCATCATCAGTTCTTTCGGCCTTCGTCTTCTTCTTCGTCTAGAAGATTCGATGGGTTTAGCTCATTCAGGCAGATTTACCAAAATCCAACTATAATTTGGATGTTATGGAGTCAATCTTATCATCGACTCTCTCATCCAGAAGATCGCATCTCTGGACTTCATCACCTCATCAGCCTCCACGTGATGGATGATAAAGTCTCCGGAATCTTTCGGTCTTCTCACTCGCTTTGCTAACAGCCCATCGAATACTTCTTCAAGTATTCTCATTAACGACAACCTCCTTCTGGACTACCTCTTCTTTGGAAGTACTTCTTCGGAGCTAACAAGATTCTCCGGAACATCCACGAGAATAAATGCTTTGACCCTAGCAAACCTGCCTCCAAAGAATTCCAAGTCGCAAGACAGAATGATATGACGATATAAGGAGAACTCCGAGCATAGCTTTCAACAACAAATTCCAGAAAAAAACTGTCATCTTGGTCCTCGTCCCTGTCTTCTGAATTTTGATATCCAGAAGTTTCACGTATACCAGACACCCCCACACTTGAAGGATATTCAAGTCAGGTCTAATCTTAAACCCGTCATGGAAAGCAATGTCAAATGTAGTGAACGGTACTTTACTGGAAAATAAACGTAGCCGTAAACGCAATCTATCCCTAGAAGTGTATTGGAAGATCCACAATAAAGATATCATCATCTCTGACAGCGTCCTTTTTGAAATTCCATTCGATTAGAGAGAATACGGAGGAGTCGTTTTCATAGACAATTTCATGTTTATAGTAGAATGATGCGAATCCAAAAAAACGATACTTTTCATCTGAACCACTTCTGAGTCACTTGAGTTGTTAACCGGCTAGACGTTCAGTTTCGTCCCTGAATTTCTCGAACACTCCATCTTCCGATATGAGTACATCGAGAAATCGTCTATGAAGGTATAAGAAGAATTGGTGAAAATCATAGATTTCTGAGTGTGCCAACTCCTGAAGATCTGTACTTTAGTATAATCGTCTGAGCAGCCTCCTTACAATCTTTGTCCCGTGCACATAATTCATAATCCACTACCCCCTTACCCCCACATTCTAGAGATAAGGTCTAGACTAGACATCTTGAGTTTGCTATTATATAGCACATGTCCTAGTCCATTCGTCCCAACTCAATTATGAAACTGCATCATCAGCAGAAGTTCGAACATCTCTTGATATTGAGCATTTTTTTCGAAGCATGTTCCTGGCCAATAAATCAACATCTTGCCTGCATGAATGTCTATCTTCAAGTTTGTATCGAACAACAGACTTCCTGAGATCAGGTCCTCAGAAATAATTGGTACGTGCTACACGTATACCAGTGTCAGCGACTTTCTGAGAGTCCAGAACTATAATCCCGATCCCCAGATCTTCTGCTCGAGACTTGTTCGCCATCGAGACCTTTGAAAATAGGCTTGACCTTGGTGAACAGCTCTTCACATGGTTAGATGCACTAATGTTCGTCCACAAGTTAGCAACATGCTCACTTAACCTGTGCAAACATAGCAACCAAGTTAAGTAATCAAACAAATCAAGTTTAGTTTTACCTTGCTATTTTGGTTTTGAATTTGATCTATAAATCTCCTTCAAATGACCCTCCAAACCACAGTCGTAACTAACCCCACCAAGATGAAGTTGTCTTCATGTTGGGTTATTACACTCCTGGAGAATTTACGTGCTTATACAGTCGAAACCATGTGCATATTGGAGAAAACCTATGCGCTAATCCATGTGCATCATCCGGACAGTCTCATGCGCCTCATCCGAGTAAACCCATGCCTTTCATCCGAGCAGACCCATGCACCAAGATATGCAGCAGCCCATGTGCATATACAAATAGCGCATACATACACATAATTTGAACAGATCTTATGTGCATAATCTGAACAGACACATGCCGCATGCACATAATTCGCATGTGCTTAATCTGAACAGAATCCAGGTGCAAAAAGGCCTTGATCTTCTTCTCAACTGACTTGAGATGCTCCTTGAGAACCTTCTTGTCCTCTCTAGCACGAGTTGTAATCTCCATACACCGTCTTGTATAGTGCATCAAACTTCTTGGATAGCTTGGCTCAACACTCATCCAACTATTTGACAAAGAACTTTTCCTTATCCAAATGTTGGAAGTGATGTCCGTCAATCTTCTGAAGTTTGTTAAAACTTGTATCGAGAACGATTGTATGGGAGTTCTCCATCGGATTCGGATCTTCTTTTGAGATTGTTATTCCCGAAACAGATCTATATGGAAGAACGATCAGAAAACAGAGACCTCCTGCAAACAAGTTTACTCTCTGTTCTGAGTAAAACGATCAGAAACAGAGACTTCACGTAAAACAAGTTTGCTCTGTTTTGAGTGACGATCAGAAACAAAGACTTCACGCAAACAAATTTGCTCTCTATTATGAGATTTAGGAGTTTGGAGATTCCGACAAACAAGTTTGCTCTCTAAAAGATCCTGAAGCCACTGAATACTAGTATCGTTTCAGATGACAACTTCTCTCTCAAATACAAACTGATAGAAAAAGAGCATTCTTCCTTGCAAACGTGTTACAATTGGGACATAACATATTACAAAATACAAAAGAAAGGAGAAGAAGATATAATAATAAATTATTATTCTTGCTGGGGTAGTAAAGACCATCGTTGCTCAAAGCATGATTCGTCCGTGCGATCTGCTCTCAGGAACCAGCAAGTTCACAAAGAACTTCTGGAATGCTCGTAGTCAACTCTTTTGTGACTCGAACGGACTACCTGGACTCAACAGACTTCCTTTTTCATTTAATTTTTCTGTCTTTCCAAAAGGAGGCCAGGGAGCTCTATTTATACTTTATAGAGAGGAATAGAAACTCAACCTCTTCTCCTATCCGATGTGGGACTAAAATACCAATACTCAAAAAATGTGTTTGATATTTTAGACCATCCCACAATTAGCAGAGTCGTGCGCCAGTCCGCGCCTACACCCGTGCATGCGCGACGTGTCATATTGCGCCCTGGAGCCCGCGTCCGAGTCCGAGCGACAAAAAGAATACATGCTTTCTGTGAGGAGTTAATCATTTTTTCTCCTAGGAAGACGCCCCCACATGTGTCCCACCACACCCCATGTGCACACCTCAACACATGCAAAGCATTATATTGAGATACTCACTTGGTGGTGTAGCCTATGTGGGACTATTTACACTAGTCCAAAGGCAAAAACACCAACACCCAAGTTCCAGGGCGATGTCTAGACGAGTCGGGAAGCCTGTCGCCTTACTAACGACATAAGTAATATTTCAATATGGAGGGGGTCCAGTGGTACTAACGACAAACCACAAGGGAGGTGTAGGATAATTACTCAAATTTAAAAAGCAAACTGTTCATTATCTGTATCATTGGAGTTCTTCTAATAACTACATAATATGGAATACTTTTACTTATTCATCAAGAAAACAAATAAGGGACTATCTTGAATGACACTTCTTGAAGATCAATATCGTTGAAATGTAATAGGTTTCTCGACATGTATATATACTAAATCAGGATAGATGAAGAACATAACTTGGACAAGAGGGTGGATTGGGTGTGGAGAACCCAAATAAAACATGGAATATCCAAGAATTCTACAACTAAAACCCAAGTAGTAAAAGTTGCTATAATGCTACTAAATATGTGCTACTCTTATAATTGAGCAGACTAGTGAAAATTACTCGGAATTGCTATTAAGAACAGCTAATGACTAACAGAAAATGCTTAGAAACACTTACACAAATAATAGTGCTAATAATTATGAATTAGGAAGACTTGTGAAAATCATAGATTCACCAATACTACACTGAGTAGGAAAGATGGGACACATTACAAAACCTACTTTTAAAATATAATTATGTAATATGGAGACTAGTGACAATCATAGATGCATCAATACTACACTGAGTAGGAAAGGATGAGAACACATCACAAAACCAGCTGTAAGGATGATGTTTATCAATCAGCTTGAACTTATTCAATTGTTTGTTTGCAAGCAGAAATGACTACACTGTGATATTGCTGTGCTTTTGTGATTGTGCCTTCTATCTGAACTTCTTAAAGTTAAGGTTCAAAATAAAATATTATGTATGCTGAGTAGTCATTACTCAGCAGTACACAAATATTTGGCTATAAATTGATATCCTTATCACGTTATACATGATGTATGAAGGATTTTTTTCAATGCTTTTGTTTTTTGTTTTTTTTCTAAAAGAAAGAGAGTGGGCTAATTAATCTACTTATCCCACAGAGTGATATTCCTATTGTTTAGTTGTTAGCATGGCCATAACCTCATTCACCAGGTCAACATTGCATCTGGCTTTGGTTTCTATTCGTCTTTTGATTTATATGTACTATGTGAAGGCAATTGGAGAAAATCCAGATGATCCAGTGCATTGGCATCAGCTTGGTCTGCACAACCTTTGTACTACGCAATTTAAGTCTGCAGTCAGGTTACTCAAAGCAGCAGTAGCCCGATTCCCAAAATGCAGTTATGCATGGTGCAATCTTGGTAATATTTACTGTCCAGTTATTGTTTATATTCTTCCTTATGTGGGCTTTGACTTAGAAAACAATGAGAATGTGTAGTGGCTCTAATCTGTTAAAGCCTCTTTTCTTTTCTTTTTTTTCATGCAAATCAGTTGCTGCATTGTTGAGTAAAGAAGACCAGACAAGATAACTACAACAACCAAAATTAGAAAATACTTATCCCTAAATTTTGAAGTCAGGTCACTTAATTCTGTCAATTGTAACTATCATTTTGTGGTCTTTTCATTTCGCTTCAACTGTCGACAGAAACATTGGAAACAATTAGAGAACAAAATTACTCTAGTTGAGATGACCAGGAAACATTGCAAATTTGAAAATATTCATTACTCAACTGGAAAAATACGACAGGTGCTTTTCAAATGCCACCTATCTTCAAGAAAGCACATTTTCTTAGGTTAGTTTTCAATAATATTGTGGGAAGAAGAAATCAAGATTTCTCAACCCCAAAGTGTTGGGAATATCTTCATACGGACTGTCACATCTATTTAAGGATAAAGTTGGGTCGTGTCTACTTAAGGATAAGTTAGATGGTCATGCTCCTCAACAAAATGACTCCTATTGGTCACCAACACTAATACCTGTTATACTCATTACAGGGCCGCATGGTATCATGTATGGCATGTCAGTCTATCAAAATATTGGTATTAATTTTAATTTTTATATAAAAAATAATTTGTCTAATTTTAACTTTATATTAAAAAGTCTCTACTAATATGCCCAGAACTTTCATTCTAAAGAATAGAAATTTAGAAAAAGGCTAATATTTTTCAAAAATATTTCCTTACTGTTATGGCAAAGTTGTGATAGGACATGTAAACGAAGTTAAGAGCATGGTGCACATGTTAGCTCAGGTGTGAATAAACTTCCCATGTTATTACATATTGCATATATTTCATACATTTGTTATATAAACCTGTTGGGTATCAGACCAGAACGAACGAAGCTCGCTTTGATACCAATTGTTGGGCGCGTGCGGAAGTGTTTGCAATGCACCTGATCAAAACCAACCCCTGTCTAACGGACACCAAGCACAAGATGAAGACAAGTATATGGCAGTGACGTACATCACCTAGACAAATCCCAACCTTTATAACTCAGATGAAATTACAAGATTGACAAAAACAATGTTGAACCCTTTGCCCTAATAGGTTCAACCCCTCACCACTCTCAAGAAGAAAAACAGAAGATTATAATTGAGATCACTCACCAACCCGTAGCAATCTCCCTAACCGAAGTCGACGACTCTTCGATTAGATCTTCTTCTTCCTTCTGTCTTGGATGGCGAAGTCCTAAGAGCAAAGTACGAACTTTCTCTTATATTTTTTTGTGGACGAGCACCCCGAATCTCCACTTTGTGCTGTTGCTTGTGCCTCCACCCTCACCCCATATATATAGGATGAGAAAATCATATTTTAGGTAATAATATGATTTCTTAAATAGGAAGCCCTCAAATAAGAATCCTATTACACCTAAAATAGCCAATAAAACCAGACTTGTTGTTACCCAGTGCTAAAAACTGGTCCTTTATGATTGAGATTATGAACTCAATCCACATTTACTTCTCGTGTACAGGGATTGCATTGCAACTATCAGATGATCCATTTTTGGCGGAAGAAGTATATATGAAGGCCCTCTCTCTAGCAAGGATCCAGCATGCACATGTGATCCTTTCTAACCTCGGAAATCTATATCGTCAGCAGAGAAGGTTTGAACATGCAAAGGCTATGTTTGCAAAATCTTTGGAACTAAACACTGGATATGCACCTTCACACAACAACCTGGGCCTCGTGTTTGTGGCTGAGGGTCAGTGGGAGGAGGCCAGAAGCTGTTTCGTGAAGGCTCTGCAGTCGGACCCCATGCTCGATGCTGCCAAGTCTAACATGATGAAAGCAGTCTCCATGTCCAACATAGGTAAATCAACAAATGTAAATCCTTTCTGATAATAGTTATATAAGGGCTTTACGTTTGATTTGGAGATCAAAACCTGCCATAGCTATCATCAAAGCAGCTGGTTGAATCTTGTCATCGTCTTTATCATTGCCCATGATAATTTATCTTTTTTCTTCCTTCCAAGTCTATTCTATTTTATTCAGTATATATACCATTTTACATGCTTTCCTTGTGGGGAAGTAGACTTGGTAAATACTGCCACATATGTTGTTTTCTCACTTTTGAACACCAAGGTCTTTTTAGGTAAGGAATCTTGGACAATGGGCAGCCTGATCGAGCAAGCAATATCGCTCGCGTGAGTGAAGAAGGGCAATGCCGCCCGATGCTGGATTCCTTACGTTGTTTGGTCGGCCTTGTGAATGAGTGTGTAAATTAGGTGTTTTTATCATTCTAAGTCAACATGTATGTGATGCCACTCGTACGTGCCCTTTCTTTCGTTGTGGTTAAAAGCCGTGAAGTAAAGCTCTCGGATCCGGAGGGGATCCACCAGTGCAAGCTGTAGTTCTTTTGTAGTTAATTTGCAATGTTAGGTAATCATTTCTGTACTTAGGCGTATTGATGTACACATTCCAAGGACATTTGGCACATTAAGACCGAAACAAGGGAGCTCATATTACCTATCTGCTCCAGTTGTTAATCGATCAGCAGAAGTTAAATTACTTTGTGATACAAGACATTGTTTCTTATCATTTCTTTAAGATTGTGGATAGTTGTCCTCAAAGTACAGTGGTATGTCACTGATTGTTGGGTTTGAGGAATTTGTGGGTATAAAGGAATGATATTGGGCATCGCTGTGTGGCGCATTCTACGTCCAACTCTTTCATCATTATGGGAGCCTTCTCACATTTGGGAAGATGTCATTTAAGCAGCTTCACAATTTTACAGAGGATGTTTACTTCTTCTTTGTGGTTGTCAAATTTCTATAAAGTAAGCTATCAAGAAACATAAACTGCCACTTGGCTTTAGACACGGCTATCTTTTGTCATTGCAGTTTTAGTAGATGCAACCAAGGAGAATGAAGTTAAGTTGTCCAATATTATAAGTTTAGACGGAGGTAAGAGGGTACATTGCAGGAATTGCCTTAAATTTTGGACAATTTTATTATTCTTTAATTAAATTAGATTAATCATTGGAGTTTAGTGGTTGACATTAAACATGTATGAAACACGAAATAGGATATCATTGAGAATCTTGAACAACTCACTTGTTCAATTGACAATGGGCAAATGGGATGGCAACCTTGTTAGGTTGAAGAGATTAATTATACCATCCCTACCCCTAGTTATTAATGTCTAGTAGTTGAATATAAAAGTTATGCAGCCTATAGTTGTCATTAAATATTTTTTTACTAAAGCCTCAAGAGGACCATAGGCGATAAGATGGCATTGTGGAGAGTTGGAAATATGAGGTCCATATCATCCAATTGGCCATCGAAAGGATAAGGTGAGAATCCAAAATTTTGGTGTCTTTGTCCAACTCTCTCCATACAACTGATATTCCAATATCTCATCATACCAAGCAATCCATTCCCTTATACTCTTGTGTGCCTGCAAGGGAAAAAGAAGAGAAAAAAAAAGACTACTAGTCCATGGCAACCATTGCTACCATGTCCATGCTCAATGCCAAGTGCTTGACCACCAACCCACCACCAAGCAACACCTCAAAGCCAGCATCCATAAGACCCCTTCCCCTCCTCTCCCTCCCCAAGGTCCCCATCTCCAAGCCATCCAACATCTCCACCCCGGCAGCCACTGCCATCGCCGGGGCCTTCTTCTCCACCTTGAGCTTCACCGACGCCGCTTCGCTGCGCAGCAGATTGCAGACATAGCCGAGGGGAGCGACAACCGGGGCCTGGCTCTCTCCTGCCGCTCGTCCAGCCATCGGCTGGGTCCTCTTCAACATCCTCCAGCCCGCGCTCAACCAGCTCAACCGGATGAGGAACGAGAAGGCGATCACCGTCGGGCTAGGCATCGGCGGGAGCCTGGCTGCGGCAGGCAGGTCATGTCCGCACCGAGCGTATCGGCTGCTGAGCTGGTGTCGATCGCGGATGCTGCCGCGGCTTCCTCGAGCGACAGCCGGGGGCAGCTGCTTCTGTTGCCCCGGCCATCGGTTGGGTCTTGTTCAACATCCTGCAGCCTGCACTGAACCAGCTCAATAGGATGAGATCTGAGTGACCCAAGTGTCTTTGTTTTACCTAGGGTTGCTACAACCATGCATGCATCAAATGCTCATCTCTGTCAACATGGTATGTGCTATATATATACTGATTAATTCGAAGACTATGGTAACCATCTTAATTTCTTGCTGTTTGTTTTTGTTTATATTATTTGATTCCTAAAGTTTGATTTTTTTTTTTTTAATGCTAGACATCATTTATGAACCATAGACAGGGATACTGACAACCGAATGAACACAACAATGTTCTTCTCGTAATTAATTAATAAATAAATAAATAGTTGGTGGTGGCTTAAATATCTGATTTACTTACGTAGAATTCTTTCTACTCTCGCGGCCATATCGATATCTCTACTATTATAATGCGGCTTGAAAACCGCTATCTAAGCTATATGTATATTCTCAAGTAATTAATAATTTTAAAAAAAAATTTCTAACTACCGATATATATCTTTTCTACACTTTCAATGTATGAATAAATATAAAAAAAAGGTTTGAACTTGAAGTCATGGTTACAAGGGATGACAATTTCTCTGGAATCAGACGGAGATTCGATTTTTTCTTTTTCCGAAGGGGGCCGGTTTGGAAACTTAGAAACGGGAACGGAGCGGGGAGGGGGGAAAAACAATTTCGGTTGGGTTCGGGGCAGGGTATACGTACCACGTATGTATCTTTCTATTTCGGTAAATCATCGACCTCGATTATTTACTAATATATGCAACCCATTAGTATCGGTTTGTGATCTATTACTAGTTTTTTTTTATGAAAAGCAGGTTTTATTATCCTGTCTTATATTATTTTTGAATGAAAACAATTTTTTTAAGCTTATACTGTGCAGAAAAAATTGTTAACGAAACAGGGGATGGAGACGAAAAAATACGGTCCCGAAAGTGTTAACAGGACGTGGACAGGGAGTGCATTGATTAACGAAAACATAGATGGAGATAAAAAAAATTTTTTGAACCTAACTGGGGATGAAAACGAAAATTCGAACACTACTCGGATGGCGGGGATGGGGGGTATGGTCCCCGGTTCCTATCTGCCCCCTTTGCCATCCCTATTCTTTACTTTCTAGTTCTTTTCCTCTCTTGTCCCTTGTCTTGTCTTGTCTTATATGAAAAGGAGATATTATTTAATATTTATAACTAGTTAATAATTTCTTTGGCAATATTAATTGTTAATATTTAAATAATTACTATTTATAAATAATTATTAATTTAATTATATAATTAATAATTTTTGTTATTATATATATTTTTTACTTCCTTTATATTTAACATTCAAATACAGATGTATGAATTTATCTATGTTTATAGATAAAATATTATGTATTCAAATATTAAAAATCAGTTTTAGCAAATAAGAAGTCACACTTGCTACGAATTATACTTATCCATACAATCCCTTATTGAAACCTTATTCGCTATTGTTGACCAGTCATAATGACCAGATCAATCTACTTGGGTTCTCTCTCTCTCTCTCTCTCTCTCTCTCTCTCTCCTAATTGGGTTGATATTGTATAGATCGGTGGAGACCAATTAGCTGATCACAAATGAAAAGAATTACTAGTCAGGTTTTCGTAGTCCGAAACCTCGATGCACCAAGTATTGTAAATTCATTATTTTGTTGACGTACTTGCAGGATTTGTAAATTATTGTTTGGAATAATGTAATTAGAATGTTAAGTTAATTTGCACCTTTTGTGGTTATAAATATAAATTTATTGTTTGTTTGTGACTTTTGAATGAAGAGAAATAATAGAAAATGCTGTTAGTGGTGCAATAAATGTTTGAAGTGCGGATATTTGGTTGAAAAAATGTCGCCGTCCCAGATTAATACAATATTTGGGAGACGTTTGGATGAAGATTTTGTATTTATAGGATCAACTTCTTGTTCTTTTTTATGGAAAAGAAATTCACCATTTCTATACCCATATTTGTTTAGGTTGAAAATATGTAGTCCGACCATTTCCATGTTTGGTTCATACAGAATAAAATCTTAATTTGTTTAGTCTTCCATAAAAACTCTTTTATTAATTTTATTATTATATTCCTAATTTCAGTTGGTATTATTGAGGGTATTACCATCAAA